>CAUYRH010109546.1:0-120795 GCA_963574655.1 Perodicticus potto | reverse complement strand
GGAGACAACCTGGTGCTCGGTGTAACCCAGGATGCCCTTGAGTGGGCCCTCCAATGCCTGCTTCACCACCTTCTTGATATCATCGTATTTGGCAGCCTTCTCCAGACGGCAGGTGAGATCCACGACTGACACGTTGGCAGTGGAGACAGGAAGACCAGGTCAGTGAGCTTCCCATTCAGCTCAGGGATGACCTTGCCCACAGCCTTGGCTGCACCAGTTGAGGTATGGATGATGTTCTGGAGAGCCCCGTGACCATCATGCCACAACTTCCCAGAGGGGCCGTCCACAGTCTCCTGGGTGGCAGTGATGGCATGGACTGCGGTCATGAGTCCCTCCACAATGCTGAAGTTGTCATGGATGACCTTAGCCAAGAGGGCTAAGCAGTTGGTGGTGCAGGAGGCATTGCTGACAATGCTGAGGCTGTTTTCGTACTTCTCGTGGTTCACACCCATCACAAACACAGGGGCATCAGCAGAAAGGGCAGAGATGATGACCCTTTTGGCACCCCCCTGTATGTGAGCCCCAGCCTTCTCCATGGTGGTGAAGATTCCAGTGGACTACACAACATACTCAGCGTCTGCCTCACCCCATTTGATTTTGGTGGGATCTCATTCTTGGAAGATGGTTATGGGATTTCCATTAATGACAAGCTTCCTGTTCTCAGCCTTGACTGTGCCATGGAATTTCCCATGGGTGGAATCATACTGGAACATGTAGACCATGTAGTTGAGGTAAATGAAGGGGTCATTGATGGCGACAGTATCCACTTTGCCAGAGTTAAAAGCAGCCCTGGTGACTGGGCACCCAATACAACCAAAGCCATTTATTCCGACCTTCACTTTCACCATGGTGCTTCAGGGATGCAGCTGGTGCTGCACTAGAAGCGGTTGTCTGACAAATGGGAGGAACAGAGAATTCAATTTCAACTCTTAAGTTTAGCCGTTTGTAAAAATTGTCTTACTCCAAAGATAACGATTAGACACTATTAGCATATCCATAATGCTTATTCAGCTCTACATTCATAAATTATCTCTCTGTCAGGCCTTATACCACCAATTCACAAATACTATGAATATTTCTGAAACTGAGCCATATATCTGGTATTATAGTCTCTCTTTCACAAGAAAGGGAAAATTAGGAATAAAACTTCGTTACCCTACAGATTATGAGTCTATGACATCTTACTATTCTCAGTTCAAGTCATGTGGCTGATAACAGATTTGCTGTCAGACTCACGTTTGTGGGCCTTAGTTGATGGCTAATATTTCCTGGCTATGAATTAAACTTTATCAGCAGTTATAAAATCATGTCCAACAATCTGGCAGATACTTTATAACACTGATACTTTGAGAAATGGTGGCACCATTCATTGCCAGACTGGTACTTTTAAAGTCAAAATATTTTCTGTAACAGGAACAAAAACATTTGTAAGTATGGTGTAATATATTTGGGATTTTATGCACATCTCTAAAGTATACTTTGGGAACTTACAGTGTGTGAACACACATGAAAACTTTTTTTTTTAAGTCCCAAATCATCTATAAAATGGCTTTCTTAAGTCAGTGACATATGAGAATCAAACAACTGCATGTTTAACTTTGTGAAACAGCCTTTGTGAAGTAGAAATCTCTTACTCTGTCTGCACACTTGATAGTAAAGGCAGCTGTTGCAAAGAGTTCTGTGATTCCGTGCCAAGCCTAGATGTTGAAGTGATAAGGGTATTTAGAAAGTAAAAAGCTGTGCGTGTTTACAGTCTGTGTGTGGAGAAATCAGACAGACTCTTTAGGTAAAAAACATGGATGAAAAGTGAGCAAAGAGACCTGAGTCCTTAACCTCTGACCATCATGCCAGCAACTTGATACAGGTATAGGCTGCTAAGGATTAAAATCTTCAGCGCCTCATAAAAATCACTTTTTCTTAAAATATCTAAATGAAAATAAGATTTGTTTAATTATTTTTATTTATTTATTTTATTTATTTATTCATTTATTTATTTATTTATTTATTTATTTATTTATTTATTTATTTATTTATTTATTTATTTTGTGTGAGTGTGTGACAGAGCCTCACTCTGTTGTGCCAGGCTAGAATGCCATGTGGTCAGTGCAAACTCTTGGACTCAAGTGATACCCTTGCCTCAGCCTCAGCGAGTAAGTGAAACTACAGGCGCCTGCTGTGTGGGGTTTTCCTGGTATTAGTAGAGACAGAAGGTATCACTCTTGCTCAGGCTATTCTTGAATCCTGAACTTAAGCAACCCATTCGCTTTGACTTCCAAGAGTGCTAAGATTATAGGGATGAGCTACCACACCCAGTCTGGATTTTTGTTAAATTTTTAATATAGAGATGGCAAAGACAATCCAACTCAACCATCCATTTAATACATTGAGAAACTGAATAAAGTGCAGGGCCAAACAGTTGGGAATGGAGACATTTGGATGCCAAATATTTCAGGGGCAATCAGAAAGTCATCTGGGCCAGGCATTCACCAGCAAGGATTGTATTTATTATTTTAAACTTTACATCCCAAGTTAAAAATAATCTCTTGACTCCAAAACGCTATATGCATTATGTAATAATTATTGTCTCATATTCTTCAAGGTTTTACATATAGATACAAATATATGATACTTATTCATTCTTTTAACAAACATTTATCTAGTTCTTATTATAGGTCAGGCATTATATTGTAAATAAAAAGCAATGTGGTCTCTGTCCTGGAGCTTAAAATACTCTAGATAAATGTAATGTAAATGCGTCATATGCTATCATACATTTTCAAATTGTAATAGTGCTATGAAGATAAAGAACAAGTTTCTTCAAGGAGGAGATCTTTGAACTCAAATTGCAAAGATGAATGGGGTTAACCAAATGGAGAGAGGCTGGCATGGGAGTGGGGATTTTTGGCAAAGGAAACAGCACATACAGAAGTCTTGGCACTAAAGAGACAGCAATGCAAGTGGAGAATGGGGAGTTGGGTAGAGTGACGAGGTGAGAAAGGAAACCTATTGAGAGGTAGATTGCAAAACGGTCTTATAGTGATACAAAGGACTTGGAATTTCAATCTAAGTGCAACGGGAAGCTTTTGAAGCATTTTTGGCAGGGATATTAACATGAATACATGTATTATGTTAATATAATTAGCATTTCTGATAAGCATTTGATAATTACCTGGGTTAACACACAGAATGGGTGTAGAATGAGAAAAATCACAGTCTTTAATCTGTACTGTCTTGGTGCAGGATATTGTATGACTTCCACCAGTACAGAAGTCCAGCCGCCACAGCAGGCAGCACGGCAGATGCCGAGTTTTCATAAAGGAAACGTGACCACTCACCATTTCACCTGTTCATACTTGGCTTCCAATTCTGTACCTCTGTTGCTCGGTTACTTCTCTTCCCTGGATCTATCCATTAGCTCCCTCTCCAGCATCTAAACTTTGCATTCTTCGCCTGGCTTTCGACCTCATCTCTCCCATCTTCTGGTATTCTTTAACTCTACTAATTCTGACAGTCTTTGGCATAAATAGAGCTCAGATTTTATGCCTGTTGAAGGAATAAAGGGATGGATGAATATTAATAATAGAAACCTGGACTTTACTATGGACAGAGATGCCAATCATTGCATTGACTAATAGTAAGACAATAAAAACTATCACTTACGTATTCTTTTTTTACCTTCTCTGATTAACTAGGAGCATTAAACAAAGTCTTTATAGTTCTGTCATTCCTCTTTCCAAAACCTTCATAGTCTTTATCTAATTGAAATTATTGTTGCTCCATAACTTGTTGTACAGCACTTTCAAAATCAAACATGAAACACTGTATCATATCTATAAATTGAATATTCTGTCTCCTTCTTCTGGGGTTTGATTTCTCCTTTGAGGTTTTAATTTGACTTATGACTTCCCTGACTCTTCTCCAACTTCTCTTCCTGGAATGAAAAACCTGTCAAAATAGTCATACCGTTAAAAGTGTCATGCAACCTGGCCAGAATAGTCTCTTACTGTCCAGGAATGCTTAAGATTGATGAATATTCATGTATCTGTTTTCCTGAGGTCATTTATAATTCTGTATATTTGTGCTCTCCCTGCTGGGATTAATTTGACCTTGAGATAATGCACATTACCAGAAGAGAACACATCTGACACTTCTGAACTAGATATATGCTTTTTAAAACAAAAAAACACACACAAGAAAAGCAAGCTTAAGATGTTGCAAGCCAGGATGTTTACTTTCTTAGATTATTTCTATGACTAATTGACAAACTCATATTGCAAACCAGCATTTATTTCTAAAGGTCAGAATTGATGCTTGTCTAGGTACTGAGAAGATAAAATTTGATAAAACCAAAGATAAGTGAAATTTATTGTTTGCTGCCTCGCGTCCCTTGCTTGGTTCTCTCACCTATTGCCTGCCTCCCCATGGGGAAATCTACACAGCCTCCTTTGTCCTCATCCTTTGGGACTGTGCTCTTTGTTAGCTGTCACTAGTGGAAATGATTTGGCTCAACAAATCCCCTAATGTGTTACTGATACTGACTCAAAGTATGATACTCCAGCAATATTGATATTCTATTAAGGGATTGGTAAAGAACTAGAAGTCGTCAAGGAAGATGCTTAGAAATATATCTTAAATGTTGGACTTTCAGGCAGGGATTTGTCCTGGAGCTAACCTGGGTCTCAGTAAACCTTCCTTCCTAGTGCCCCTCAAATCAAACAAGGTGAAGCAATTCTACATGTCAGCCCTAGAGAAGAGTTCAAGGTAGGTTGTCTATATCTTATAACATTGTCATTATCAAAGTAGGGAAAATATGAGATCTGGAATCAGATAGGTTAATTGCCAAGTTCTAAACAGTTGGCTTAGTTTTCAAAGTGTGGACGTGTGTGTAGGCTTGGATAATACCGTATTTAATTATAGTTCAACACATATTATCTGTATAATCTTCAGGTTACTTATTCTCTATGAGACTCATTATACTTTAAAATAAGAATGATAACATCATCCTTGATTTGACTTTAATTACTTTAAATAAAATATTTATAGCAACATGTACAGTGCTTGACACCTAGTAGCAGTCAATAAATGTTATAATTCTTCATTGAATAAAAAGCAACTTCATTTATGTGTGATACCTTGTCTTTCTGAAATTAACATAAGCAAAATTTTATATTTATAAATAAAATATATAAACATAATTTATTTACAAACTGAAAACAAACACATTGGTAGATTGTGTGGTATCATTAAACTGATTTATTGACTTTCTTTAACAATACTAACCAAAATAAAGACAGAAATTAACATGGAAAATCAGAAATATTTTATGTATATTACAAAAACACATCCATTAAAGCCACATAGTAACAAAAACACATCCATTAAAGTACACATAGTAACAAAAGAAATCATCATATTTCACCCTATAAATAGTACATTAAGTGTTCCATAGGTATATACAATTTTTTTGCAGGCATATATAAATTTTCATCTTGGAAGTTGCCTTGGACTTTTATATACTTGATCTTCAGACAGACGAAGAAAAAAATTTCATGACAAAGATCTATAAAAGAGGCTCAGCGCCTGTGGCTCAACGGGCTAAGGCACCAGCCACGTACACCTGAGCTGGCGGGTTCGAATCCAGCCTGGGCCCACCAAACAACGACGGCTGCAACCAAAAAATGGCCGGGCATTGTGGCGGGCCCCTGTAGTCCCAGCTACTTGGGAGGCGGAGGTAAGAGACTCGCTTGAGCCCAGGAATTGGAGGTTGCTGTGAGCTGTGATGCCACAGTACTCTATCCAGGGTGACAGCTTGAGGCTCTGTCTCAAAAAAAAAAAAAAAAATCTATAAAGGAGAAACACCTGCTTCCTGTCATCCATGACTAACACCAGGGACTGCTCCACCAGATGCATAAAGCAAATTGTCATGTACATAGTGTGTGTTCCTTACCCCCACTTCAGAGAAGAGAGCTACAACTAATGCCCTCTTTCATAACTTCTTCATCACTGACCTTCTGTTTTCAGCTCAACCACTTCCAAAGGAAATTTCTTCTCACCTAGAGAAAACTGATGCCTCTGATGGTTAGAAATTTTTAGTTTACTGTGGTCAGCATTTACACTGACCAGTGACACATGGGAAATAGAACATAAAGGTAGGTAACTGGGCTACCACAGGGAACTTCCTCCCCCAGTCTGATAGGTTAAAGTGTAGCAGAACCAGGGCTGTAAATCCTCTGAACTGCTGGAGTTCTCAATCCCTATCAGCTGCAATAACCCATAAATTAGGATCTGGCTCCTCCATGAACCAGGGAGACATTAGAGAGAAGAGTCTGCACGCATCTTCAGTCTGAGTATGTTATTTCCAGAGCTTTTTGCTAACTTCGTAAGCTGGGGCCAAATTAACCTGTAATAAAATCTAAGCCATAAACCCCGTGACTCTTTAAATTAACTAAAAATATTGATAGTTGTTGAGACATTAAATGTATTTCTAACCTATTTTGAAGATGTTAATCAAAAGTAAATTATATAAATCAGTAACTGCATTCAGACATTTTTAATATGAGTTTTTAAAACTACGTATAGTAAAGTGCAATAAGGCAGGAAGACAGAAAGAGGACAAGTTCTTTGTTTCATTAGGATTTTGTTCATTTCTGTAGTCTCAGAAACTAGACTAATGTTTCTAGCACCTAGCAGGAGCTCAATAAATACTTGTAGACTGACTGACTGCAGGAGTTAATAAATAGTAAAGTAGAACATATATAATACTTTGAAAGAGGACATGTGTGTGAGGTTGTAGAGAATTCTAGTTTTAGAAGCAGTAGTAGTATGGGAAATACTATGGAAAGGTATAGAAAAGTGAGAAAAGGCAGGAATTTCATGGAAATATAGGAAATGATATCTAGAGAGGGAAGTCACAGCTCACAAATGAGAACAAATTGCATACAGGAACCCTCCTCTATCCATAGGATATATATTCCAAGACCTCCAGTGGCACCCGAAGCAGCAATTAAAAACAAATCCAACTGCCATCAATTGGACCACAATCCTGTTCATGTCTTCTATCAGAAAAAGTAATACTTTTTCCATCTTAAATAAGCACTTACCATACACTGTGGCCATAACTTTTACAGTTTGAGGTGCAACAGCAAAACCAGCATGAATTATTTTTCTTCTTCACGATGTCATGGACACAAGAATCATTTGTACCGTACATCTTAGCAACCTCAGAATATAAGATTTTTGCTTTGCCTAACTCAAGACCTTTCCTTTTTTTTCACTTAAAGGAAGTACTTTCCATCTTCTCTTTGGCATATCCAAACTGCTAGCATCCCTACTCTGTGCTTTGAGGTCATTATTAAGTAAAATAAGGGTTACTTAAACACAAAGACTGACCCTGTGATGGTGGCTCTGATAATTGAGAGGGTCACTAAATGACTAAGGGGTGGGTGACGTGGACAAAAGGATGATTTACATCCCAGGTGAGACCAAACAGAACGGTGCAAGGTTTCATCAAGCTACTTAGAATGGAGTGATCAAAAACTTAAGAACTGTTTATTACTAGAATTTTGCATTTAATATTTTCAAACTGCTATTTATCCCAGGTAACTGAAACCGTGGAAAGCAAAACCACAGAAAATGAGGAACTATTGTAGAATACACTGGAGTAAAAGTAAAGATAAAAAAAAGCATGCTCAAGACAGCATATCAGAAAGGCCAAAAGGTAAGGAAGGGCTGAATTTATACAAATGGGAATGGTGGAGAATCCCCTTTTGTCCTTGGAGAAAGACTTGTTAATGATCAAGAAAAACAATGGTAGTTAAAATGGAAACTTAGTGATATGGAGAGGGAAGGGAGAAGGAAGATAAACTATAAGAATGTAACAGGCCACAGTGTCCCATGAGCCATGCTCATGTTTCACGGTTTCTAGGGGCTACAAATGGAAATATTTAAAGGGATAGTTAATGAGGGGCCTCATGGTAACATAGAAAGTATCTGCCCCTTCTTAAGGCAGCAGCTGATACAACATGGAGATTGTTTGCCTTGTCCAAAGAGAAGCCAACAATGTAGACTTGTGCTTAAAATCTTCTTGTGTTTTTAAATGTGGAAAACTGATTCTATTTTTATAAAATTTTTTTGTGGTACATAGCAACACGAATTTATTAAAGAAAGTGAAAAAAATTAAATGGATGAGGTTTACAGCACAATAGTCTTTATATGAATTTAAAACACATTTCATTTTGAAACAATACAAAATATTCTATAAGATTCCATATACATTGAATGACATAAGTCAAACACCGTAAAGTCCTCCCTTGGTCAAAGGAGACAAGTCTGGCTATGAGAAATAGAGGGAAATACCATATTTTAAAAAAAAATCAGGAAGACTCCTATGTGGACACATGATGAAACCTTGATACCCAAGGAGAACATACAGTAGAAACTAGTATATCTTTGTTGACTCATCCTAGAGTAAAAGATAATAGTATGGACTGAGAAATAAGTTTATACAACCTTCTGTTCATAAGGTCCAAAAGTAAATGAGTAAATATAATTAAAATAAAACATAATAAAGGTCCAAACGAAAAAAATGAAAATATGGTATGTAGCAGTTGAATTTGCTATGTGAGCCACTAGTTTGAAAATCCTTCTCTATAACTTGTCTCCCAGGAGCCTCCCCCAAATGTGGTTAGACAATTGGAGAATTTTGAGGGACACTGGCAAGCAGAACAGTTCAGAGGACTGCTATGAGCATCCAGCTACTGCCACCGTGTCATCTGGGGACGCGCCTCCTGATGGTTTATGCAATGGACATTAAAAGGCTGAAGAGCAAAAGACAAAGAAATTATATACCAGAAGTGGCAGATTAAATCCAATTCTGATAACTCCCACCTGGTACTAAATACTTTACAGTACTCTATCTTCATGCAAATCATCTTGTAAGTTCTCTGATGTATATCTTTTAGTATTGTATAAACTAATTTTGCACGTATGTGGTTTTGACAGGTGATGGTGTTTGAGTCAACATTTGTTTGCAAGTGCTAATATCTTCTTCCACACGAAGATATTCCAGTTCACATGACACTTTTGGCTTCTCTCACCTTCTTAGTCATTCTTCTCCAGGGATTAGTAGTTCTGTAGTTTGGGGAGGAGAAATAAGGCATAAAATGAATCACCCCTTTTTCTCCTTTCTGTATTAGAGGGAAGGCCTGAAGATTCCTGGCATTATGTATGCATTGCAAAAACTTACTTATCTAGCATTAACACGCCAAAAACTACACAGTCCAATAGTTATTTCTAGGGAGTGATACTTTCATTTCATCTGCCTTTTTTTTATTCAATTGATTCAGGAGCACTGTGTTTAAGAAAGCCCTTTAGGGCAGAGCCTGTGGCTCAAAAGAGTAGGTCGCTGGCCCCATATGCCAGAGGTGGCAGGTTCAAAAAAAAAAGAAAGAAAGAAAGCCCTTTAAAATCAACAGTGGAGGCTCAGCGCCTGTGGCTCACGTGGCTAAGGCGCTAGCCACGTGAGCTGGCAGCTTCGAATCCAGCCCGGAACCGCCAAACAACAATAATGGCTACAATCAAAAAATGGCCTGGCCTTGTGGCGGGCGCCTGTAGTCCCAGCTACTTGGGAGGTGGAGGGAGGCAGGAGACTCGCTTGAGCCCAGGAGTTGAAGGCTGCTGTGAGCTGTGATGCCACAGCACTCTACCCAGGGTGACAGCTTGAGGCTCTGTCTCAAAAAAAAAATAAATATATAAATAAATAAAAAATAAAATCAACAGTGGAAGTATTTCTAGAAAGTGCTTTGAGGTTAAGAGACTTAACATTGAATATTGTGCTTTATGAGTTCCTATCATTCAAAATTTACCTAAAGAGGAGATGATATTACAGATTTATGTCTTATTTCACAATGACTTTCAACGAATATATAAATTGAGTACATTTTCAAAAAACTTTACCCAGAGCAACTATGCTAAAATATTTAGGGCATTTTTACTTACTGAAAATCCTTAAATTGTGTACATCTTATTATATGCTTTTGAGTTTCTCATTCACTTTCAAAAAATTGATTGGTCATTAACTAATTAGTAATTTTTGCATTTAATTTGCTGTTTGTCAGCTTCAAGAATCATCTAACTTTAAAAGCTGCAAAGCAATTGTACTGGTATCTATGTCAGCACATGCATTTTATAAATCACTTCATTTTGGTTCAGGGAAATTTCCTTTCTATCCTAAGACCACAGACACCCAATGGAAGGGATAAGACAAGAATCCAGGATTGCTGAAAGATCCCATAGGTTTTTCTCTTCTATTATATTTCTTTCAAAATGACCCACAATTAATGGCTAGAATTTCCTAATTAGATTTATTCCAAAGGAAATATGTCAAGTTATCTATTCAACAAAGATATACTTGTTTCTACCATATGTTCTCCTTGGGTTTCAAAGACAAAGAAAACATCATTTTTACATCAAGCAATTAGTAATCAACTAGAGGAGGATATGAAACTAAAAATAGCTGGAGAAAGTATAATAATAATGTCATAGACTATTTGTAAAGTTGGCCCATGAGATAAAAGGACCTGCTCTGCTTTAACAGCGTAAGAGAAGTTGTAAGAGAAGAGCTTCTTAAAGTGTCTTGAACCAGGAATTCCCCAGGGGGTTTTGAAAGATGTGGGCTTGCCACAAAGCATATTGTACACCCTAGAAACTATACAATGGACTTTATTTCTAGAATGAGGAAGTGGTTGTTGATGAGACAGGTAAGATACATAGGAAAGGCCCTCCTTCCAGAGGCTTTATACATATTAGGAAGTTAAGAGTTTATTTATCCTATAAATACTGAGGAACCATTTCTTCATTAAAACACTATACCTGCTATGTTTTTTTTTTTATTCTTTACCTCTAGAATAATCTCTTGAAGTGTGCAGTTTCTTTCCCAGAATTTAGCAAACTTGGAGATCTAATGAATAATATTAGTATGAGTCTATGTATATTCATGAAAATATTATTTAAGATATGTATACAAATATCTTGCTTCATTTGAAAACTTCTGTGTATATAATATAATTTTCGACCCATGTTTTATAAATTCAGCACATGTTATTCATCAGTCTTCTATTAATTTGAACCCTTTAAAAGTTTGTGAATAAAAAGGAACTATGCATATAGTTTTATTTTTATATATATCAAAGCTAATGTATTTTTAGAAATGGATTTGTTCTCAGAATCATAATGAACTCAATATTTCAAAACTTTTAATGATCATGAACAATGGTCATTTCATTTTTCCCTTAAACTCTACATTAACCTTAGGTTAAGAATGTAAAATGAGATTACTGCTATAACTCTACTACTGTTTAGAACAATAAATTTCTCTAAATTATATTTAACTCTTTTTAAAGTTATTTAAATGATCATTATCTCTAACAGGGCTTCTGAAAATTAGCTTTTATTGAATGATAAATGCAAGTGATAAAATCCTGCATTGCAAATATAATTGCATTAAGTACATAGAAAACCAACTGTAAATTTTTTTAAAGTTCTGAGTTGAATTAGTAAATATTTTTCTCATTCTTGTTAAAGTAGACTTAATTTTTATATTATTAAAAATGTAGATAAAGGATTATTTTTAGTAGTTGTAAGAGGTAACATAGCATTGGTTAAGTTTCACTACACTACTTAACTATTTATGTGACTTTTACTTAACAATGCCACAGGTTCTTCATTCCTAAAATGGTAAGAAAAAATATATAACCTACCTCTTTAGGTTAGTGTAAGTATGAAATTATCCACTATATTATAAAGATCTTAGAATATTGCCTTCAAATAAATGGCTACATCAAATAATTATTGGCTATACCTACAAATCACATTGCCATTGGAAAGGATATATTATATTCTTACAAGTATTCCAAAGATATTTATTACATACATTTTCAATTATATTTATCATCATCTGCGGACAAGTATTAATAATTTATGTCACCGTTTAAATTTGTAACCAGTAACTTTACAGTGGAAAAGCATCATCTTTAAAATTAGCATTAAATCTGTTGTATTACGAATACTAGTCTACCATGTCATCAAATAAAATGGAAAGTCTCTCTTTAATGACCAACATTCCTTTCTATAGAAATGTGCAAGTATTTTATACATGTTTTGATGGTCAGCACTAGAAAAGGGTAATATCAAGAAATATAACTTTGTATAAGGCATATTATAGAAAATTTAATAATGACTATTTACCCTGGCCCAGGTTCCAGCAGTAATAAAAATAACCATATTTAGAACCTAGAGATTAAAGACATCTCTAGAAAAGGAAAAAGAAACACAGATGCTATAAGAAATATTTTTTCATGCAAAAATATATTAAGGTTGATAGTCAATCACCATTTTAGAAAAATTGAAATGAAGATGGCAGGTGAAAGACAGATTAAAAACATCTGTAATGCACAAAGAAATTTTGACAGTGGTTACAAAAAGCTTAACAATCTAACAGATCCAAAGAAAAGGATATGAAAAATTTAGAGGAAAGTGAATCCAAGTGGCTGACAAACATAAAGATATGTGTCTTTTGTGATGAGCATGGGCAGCCAAGTAACCCGTACACGTGTCCATGTACACCCACGATCTCCATTAGTCAAGAGTGGGAAACATGGGCAGGCATCACAGCCCTCCCAGGGTCTTTTCAAACTTCCATAAATCCTGAGTACCTCATGCAACTGGGTGTTCCTGTGACTTCTCCCCCAAGTGGTCTGCCTCTTCAGGAAGCCCTCTCCCAAAAGGGTTTAAGGGATGGAAAGAATAAGATCAAGCAGTAAAAGGAGGGTAGAAAGGAAAGTGAAAAGAGTGTGTGTCATGAACAGATACTAGAGAAACTGGTGAGGTAAATTTCCTCCAGGGTGTTCCAACCCAGGACAGAGAAGTAGTCAGAATCTCTGGGTTCTGCTTGCTCTAAAGCAATTTGTACCAGTAGCAACAGGTAATGATTCTCTTGACAGATTTTATGACCTGTGTGATGGTGACATTAATTCCATTATAATGTCTTTAGTGTTCATTTTGCATTCAGCATGAATTTTGAAATATACCTTTCCCAGATTCTCTTTTTCTGGAACTTATAATAGACTTATACTGGAGCTTCCCATTATATTCTCATGACTTTTTTCGTATTTTTCATCTCCTTATGATTTTGAAATTGGGTCTGAATCATACTCAACTTTATATTCTACTTTAGCAATTCTGTCTTCAGCTGTTCTTACCTATGGCTTAACCAGTAAATTAATAATAGTTATAATAATATTATAATTTCAATAAATGATTTTATTTCTAAGTTTTCTATGTAAGCCTTTTTTCAAGTATTCCCATTCCTATTTTGTGGGTTACATTCCTTCTTCCTTCTCTTTGAAGAATTTAAACATACTTATTCTAAAGTCCTTTTCACATTTCTCTCTTTTGTCTCATCTGTCTACTCATGAGATTATATTTTTTCGCATATTTTCTAGTTGCATGTACTTTTATCTTGAGAGAGAGTCATGTTCTACCATGAACATGAGTTCATATTTTTTCATGCAAAAATATATTAAGGTTGATAGTCAATCACCATTTTAGAAACACTGAAATGAAGATGGCAGGTAAAAAGTCTGTCCCAGTGGGGTCACTTCCAAGTTGCCTCTGTCAGAACCTTACAGAGATCACCAGTGTCAAACAAGGTTATAAATGAGGTTAGGCTTTCACTAGTATGCAACAAAGTTCTATGTTATAATTTCTCTTGAAAGACTCTTCCCTCATGTTGACACAAAACACTTTTCTCTAGGTGACAACTCCCCTGTTTTCATTCACAAGTCACACAGGTCAGTCTCCATTCTTGTCTTTTCCTACCAAGAGTACTATTCCTATCTCCTGCATGCCCCAGGCCAGGAACTAAAGCCTAGTCTCCAGGTGGCTCGAGAAGCTATTCAGAATGTGCTTTGTGAGAAGAGGGAAATACAACATATTTTCCAGTCTGTACTCCTACCCATTTCTACCCAGAATTCCAAGATCTAGCAAGAATAAGGGGTGGGTGCTCTAGCTTCAAGGATTGATGAGAATAGGCAAGATCCTGGTCTTAGAGAAACCAGGGTAGGTTATCAAAATGGGAACTCAGACCTGGAGAAATACCTAACAGGGACTCAGAGCCTCTGTAATTGGAATTAGAACTAGTATGGTAGCTTCTTAAAATTCTAAACTACAATCACCCCCTAAATAAGTACATAAGTGAGCCTGAGGTGAGCTCACCAACAAATATAGGCTGAGCTTCCGTAATTGCAAGGGAAGAATGAAAGCTGGGGCCAGGAGACAAGCAGGTAGTTGCTGTAGAGTTAAGTGTCTTCAGAGTTGTACTTTTTGTTTCACTTACAGAATGGAAAGAAATACTGAGAAAACTTGTGTCATTTTTTTTAAATATATTTCTGTGACAATATTTGCTAAAATGCAACTTTATGATTTAGTGGATTCTGAAAAAATCCAAACCAGTATCTCCAGACATCTGACATGAGACCCTGAGATTGAAAAAAGGCCCCAGTGAAAGCGAAGTATAATTTTTCATGTCTCATGAATAATTGTAAAACAAAAAATAAACCTATATTACTGAATTATTTTGGGGAGAGAACCCTGGGTTCATAATTACTGTGGTATTAAAAGTTTGTCAGGAATGGAGTAATGTCAGCAAGATGGTGAAATAGTTCTTCAGCTTCACTACCACCCACCTATCCACCCACCAACTACCCACTACCACCCACTACCACCCACCAACAAGCATCTATCCCCAGGTAGATATCCCAGAACTTGGGAGTGAGGCTGAAACATTTACTTGGACTGCAAAACTGAGAAAAGCTGTGATCAAATGGTAAAGGGAATGGTTTTCTTTGATTACTACCCCCGCCCCAAGCTGACACAGCACCATATACAAAAAATATTCTTCTGGACCAACAGTGGAAAAAGTGCAGTGGTGTAGGACATTTGGCTCCCCCACCACTCTGAGACCTCTGTTGGAGGCTCACTCCTGTTGGGAGTTCTCACAGGAAATGTTGGGAGCACTGGCACAACTAGACCACCTGGGATAAGGCACACAGCGACCAGTGTGTGGATCTTAGTAGTTGCTCTACATTCCAGCCAACAGAGGTGCCACACCAGGGAAATTAGCCAAGAGCATCATGTTGTAAGGGAATACAGTCCACAATTCTTTCGGGCTCAAGTTCTTAGCCAGCTTCCCCACACAGCCTTCCCAGGCCCCGTATAAGTAAAGCAAGGGGCTAGACAGGTTTAACCCAGGAAGGCAAGCAGTGGCTCCACTTAGCTAAAAGACACACTCTTCTCAAGTGCATAGGGAACATTAGCTAGGATATATACTATGGTGGGGTACAAGCAAGCCTCAATAATTTTAATACTGAAATTATAATCAAGCATTTTTTCCAACCACAATGGTGTAAAACTATTATATAAATCAATAACAGGGGACATTTCAGAAAACTTACAAATACCTGGAAATTAAACAACATGCTCCTAAACAACCATTTGGTGAAGTAAATGTTAAATATGACGAAATTACAACAGAAATGAAACATATGTCTCAAAACAAATGAAAATAGAAACACACCTACTAAAACTTACAGAATACAGCAAAAGTACTCCTACATAAAACTTTATAACAATAAACACTTACATAATTAAAAATAGGTCTTTAACAACCTAACTTTCTACCTCAAGAAATTAGAGAAAGAAGAACAAACAGTGCCTAAGTTAGCTAAAAGAAGTAAATAATAAGGCAGGGCAGAAATAAATAAACTAGAGACTAGAAAAGCAAAACAAGGGATCAGTGAATCTAGGAACTGGTTTTCAAAAAGAAAAGATTAGTGAACTTTTAGTGGACTGACTAAGAATAGAAGAGAGAAGACTCAAATAAAATCAAATATGAATGAGGAGACATGACAAATGATACCACAGAAATACAAAAGTGATCATAAGATACTAATATGAATAATTATCTATCCACAAATGAAAAAAAAGAAATTGATACTTTTTTTGACAAATGCAATCTACCAAATCTGAATCATAAAGAAATAGAAATTCTGAATAGACCAATAATGATTAATAAGATTGAATCAATGATAAAAAATCTCCCATCAAAGAAAACCCTAGGACCTGATGTTTCTGTGGCTGAATTCTATCAAACATTTAAATAATACTAATACTAATCTTTCTCAAATGCTTTCAAAAAATTGAAGAGAAAGGAAGACTCCCAAATTCTTTTCACAAGACCAGCATTACACTTATATCAAAACCAAAGACATTACAAGAAAAAAAATTAATGAACAGTATTTTTAATCAATATAGGTGCAAAAATTCTCAACAAATATACCACCAAACCAAATTCAAAAACACATTAAAATGATCATCCATATAATTCATTTGGACTTATCCTTGGAATGTGAGAATGATTCAATATATGCAAATTATTAAATATCACATCACATTAATAGAATGGGCAAAATTCATACAATCATCTCATTAGATGCAGAAGACACATTTTATAAAATCCAACATGTTTCTTGATGAAAACTCTCACCAAATTACATATAGAAAGAATATACTTCAACACCATAAATGCCAATTCTGAGAAGCCCACAGCCAACAGTATGCTCACTGGTGAAAAATTGAAAGCCTTTCCTCTAAGATCTAGACCAAAAAAAGGAAGCCCACTCTTGCCTCCTCTATTCAACATAGTATTAGAAGTATTTACCACATCCATTAGGCAACAGAAAGTAATAAAAGACATCCAATTTGGAAAGGAAGAATTATCACTGTTTGCTGATTATATGACCTTTTATATAGAAAATTCTACCAACTCCACCAAAACACTGTTGCAGCTACTAATACTAAACAAACATGGTAAATTTGCAGGATACAAAATCTACACACAAAATTCAGTAGAATTTGTACACTAACAACAAACTATTTGAAAATGAAATAAAGTTAACAATCCCATTCACAATAACTACTATAATAACAAAACAAAATATGTAGGAATAAATTTAACCAAAAACGTAAAAGACTTACACAATGAAAAGTGTAAAATATTGATGTAATAAACTGAAGAAAGATAGTCTATGTTTATGTATCAGAATAATTAATATTGTTAAAATGTTTAAACTACTCAAAGTAGTCTACAGATTCAATAAATTTCTTCCAAAATTTCAATATTTTACATAGAAATACTAAAAACAATGATAAAATTTGTATGGAACCACACACACACACACACACACACACACACACAAAACAGCCAAGGCAATCATGAGCAAAAAAAAAACTAAGCTGGATATATCAAACTACCTGATTTCAAACTATACTACAATGCCACTGTAATTATAACAATCTGGTATTGGCAAATAAAGTAGACACACTGACTAAGGAAGTACTGGAGACTAGTATGAATGCATTCATGTACATTCAGTTGATTTTCCACAAATGGGCTAAGAATATCCTATGGAAAAAAAAAAAAACAATCTCTTCAACAAATAGTGTTGAGAAAATTGGATTTCCACACACAGAAGAATGAATTTGTGCCCTTATCCATAAGTACAAAAATATACATGAAACTGATTTAAAATTTAAACGTAAGACTAAAGTGGTCAAACTACTAGAAGAAATAAAGGGTAAATCATATGATATTGGTCTGGGCAATAGCTTTTTTGGAAATGACCCCAAAACACAGACAACCAAAGTAAATAGTTCAATGGGATTAAATCAAAATAAAAATCTTCTCTATAACAAAGGAGATAGTTAACAGTGTGCAGAGATAATCTACAGATTGGGAGAAAAGATTTGCAAAATAGACACGTGATAAGGGGTTAATAGCCAAAAAATATAAGAAACTCAAACAACTCAATAGCAAGGGGGGAAAAAAGCAATTAAAAATTGATAAGACCTCATACAAACACACAAATTAAAGGGTTTTTTGTTTATCTGTTTGTTTTCTTCATTATTCAAACCTGCCTGAGGTGTAGGGTGGTATGTTAGGTCACATGTATGGGTAAAATACTGTGCCTTCAAGGAACTTACCTATCAGTTGAAGAATCAAGTCACAAACCAGAGATTAATAAATAACATAAGACGATGTGTGCTAAATAATGAATGGCCTAGAGTCTTAATGGATTCAGAGAAGTAGAGAATACTGTCTTTTTACTTTTTACAGAGTTGTAAGAGGGCTTACAACTATAAATAAAATTTAGTGCTATTTCATAGCTTTAGTTTACAGATCCAAGTTCTAAATTTTTATTTTCTGCTTCAAAATACATGCTAGTTATACTACCAAGAGTTGACGGGTGAAATGCCACTTACATAATCTGAAATAGAAATTATGGATTAAACTGGATATTCACTCTAAGGCCATATATTTTCACTATCTCTTTAAAATGAAAACTCTATCAAACTAAAAAATAGTAACATTTTGCTGAATCAATTATTCTTTATTAAAGAAGATTTGTAATGGATGGTTCAAGTTTTTATTAATGTCTTTCTCAATAATCTTTTTATTTTTCAACATCAGCTTCTATCATATTACACACTTATACACATTGTATAAGAACAATGTATTTGTTGGAAATTATTTCTCCAATTCTCTTTACCCTGAATTTACATAATTAAATCTTACTTTGGCCACTAAATGGCCATGTCATTTCCAGATAGCCTGCCATCAAAATCCTTTGAGGTTTTGCTGATCTGCTAGGTTTGGGCACTTCAATGTACCTAAAAGTAAAAATTGTGATAACTATTTCTTTTTTTTAATTATTTTTTTTTTACATATACATGTGTTAATTAGGTTTCCACTTTTTGCCTTCACAGAATTTAAAAGGCTTAAAATTTAATAACAATAACAATGTTTAAGATAAGGACTAGAAACAAAAACCACGTAAAGAATGAATGAAGAGGCTCAGTGCCTGTGGCTCAATGGGCTAAGGCACCAGCCACGTACACCTGAGCTGGAGGGTTTGAATCCAGCCCGGGCCCACCAAACAACGACAGCTGCAACTGAAAAAAAAAAAAAAAATAGCAGAGCATTGTGGTGGGCACCTGTAGTCCGAGCTACTTGGGAGGCGGAGGCAAGAGACTCGCTTGAGGCCAGGAATTGGAGGTTGCTGTGAGCTGTGATGCCACCACACTCTATCCGGGGTGACAGCTTGAGGCTCTGTCACAAAAAAAAAAAAAAGAATGAACGAAGATAAATACATTCAGAAAAGTAAACAGACGATTACTGCAACAAAACATTAAGCAATACTAATAATAATAATGCCAAGAAAGTAACATTTACATTGTCAAATAAGAGTATGTCTATTATAGAATTCTTTGACTCTGAGGCTCAGTATGAAGTCATCAGTTAACTTCTTCTAATAGCTAAGGCAGTTCTTAGTAATAAAAACAAAGCTGGGGGTATCACAATACCAGATTTTAGGCTGTATTACAAGGCCATAGTGGTCAAGACAACATGGTACTGGCACAAAAATAGAGACATAGATACTTGGAATTGTATAGAAAACCTGGAAATAAAACCAACACCTTACAGCTATTTAATTTTTGATAAACCAAACAAGAGCATTCACTGGGGGAAAGACTCCCTATTCAATAAATGGTGCTCAGAGAATTGGATATTCATATGTAAAAGACTGAAACTGGATGCGTTTCTTTCTCCCCTCACAAAAATTGATTCAAGATGGATAAAGGACTTAAATTTAAGGCACAAGATGTTAAAAATCCTCAAAGAAAGAATTGGAAAAACACTGGAAGATATTGGCCTGGGAAAAGACTTTATGAGGAAGACTGCCATGGCAATAGCAACAACTGCAACAATAAACAAATGGGACTTAATTAAACTGAAAAACTTCTGTACAGCCAAGGAGACAACCACCAAAGCAAATAGACAACCTACCCAATGGGAAAGGATATTTGGTATATTTGCCCATTTTGAATCTGACAAAAGTTCAATAACCAGGACCTATACAGAACTTCAATTAATTTTCAAGAAATATCCCGACAATCCCATACATCAATGGGGAAGAGAGATGAATAGAATCTTCTCTAAAGATGACAGACAAATGACCAGTAAACACTTGAAAAAATGCTCATCATCCCTAAGTGTTAGAGAAATGCAAATTAAAACCACCCTGAGATACCTTCTAACTCCAGTAAGAATGACCTATATCACAAAATCTCAAAATTGCAGATGCTGGCACGGATGTGGGGAAAAAGGAACACTCTTACACTGCTGGTGGGACTGCAAACTAATACAACCTTTTTGGAAGGAAGTATGGAGAAAGCTCAAAGAACTCTACCTAGACCTCCCATTTGATCCCACAATCCTATTACTGGGCATCTATCCAGAAGAAAAGAAAAACTTTTATTATAAAGACACTAGTACTAGGCTGTTTATTGCAGCCCAATTTACAATTGCTAAAATTTCTTTTTTTTTTTCAGAGACAGAGTCTCACTCTGTCGCCCTTAGTAGAGTGCTATGACATCAAAACTCACAGCAACCTCCAGTTCCTGGGCCCAGGCAACTCTTCTGCCTCAGCCTCCCAAGCACCAAGACCATAGGTGCCCGCCATAATGCCCAGCCCTTTTCTGTTGCAGTTTGGGTGAGGCTGGGCTTGCCACCCTTGGTACATGGCACCCTACTCAGTGAGCCACAGGTGCCGCCCTGTGATAACTATTTCATTCACAGAGTATTTCTGAAATAAACTGATACATGTTTAAATTCTCTCCCCTCTGACTCTTTTTATTGTCTCTTTATTAGTAGTCAAAGTAATAATGGTAAAGATTTATTGAAGATTTAGTGTATATTATCAATATTGTCTCCTTTAGTCCTCATGGTAAGTGTGAGTTTAATGATCACCACCATGTCACAGATAAGAAAATTCAAGTGTGTGAAGACTAAATAACTTGGGTAGGACACACAACTCCAAAGAGGAAGAATCAGGCTTTAAATCCAATCAGACTAGTTCTAGAGCCTAAATTTTCACCATTCCAAGATACCACACATGAAAGAGACAGACAAGACTGAGAATATAAATTTAAGATAGCCTGGTCTTTTCAAAAAGAAGATCTTTATTATAATTTCTTTTAAAACAGGTCTTTTAAAAAAAGTATCTCTACTAGTCTACTCCCTAGATTAATCTACAAACAAAGGGTAACAGCATTTGAATACTATAGACCTATTTATGTTATTATCTTTGCATCTGTTTGGTCAACAGGAAAGATGCACATTAATTTTTCTGATTTTCAATTCTCCTACTTTCTCCCTCACTTCTCTGCTTTTCAATAAGATTAATATTAATGAAGGGAGAAGGCTGAGAGTTCCATAGAGAGGAAAATAAGAGAATGAGGATGGAAGGGAAAGATAGTAGCTATTGGAGTTTGGGTCTGGGGAGAGTTTATTTGTACAGAAGTTTGGAGAGAAAGAAGAGCAACACAGGAGGATGTTTACAATATTGGGAGATCCCACCATTCACCCTCCCTCTATCAGACCCCCCCTCCCCTCCCAGCCCCACCTCCTTCCTCCTTCATCTTGGGCCATAGTTGTGATCTTTTCTTCATATGAAAGTGTGAGTGATTGTAAATTGGTTTCATAACAGTACTGAGTACATGGGATATTTCATCTTCCATTCTTTAGATACTTTACTAAGTAGGATATGTTCCAGCTCCATCCATGTAAAAGTAAAAGAAGTAAAGTCTCTATCTTTTTTAAGGCTGCATAATATTCCGTGGTATGCATATACCACAATTTATTAATCCATTCATGGGTCGATGGACACTTGGGCTTCTTCCATGACTTGGCTATTATGAATTGAACTGCAATGAACAATCTGGTGCAAATATCTTGGTTATAAAGTGATTTTTTGTCTTTTGGATATACACCTAGTAGAGGAATTGCAGGATCAAACGGCAGGTCTACTTTTAGATCCCTGAGTATTCTCCATACTTCTTTCCAAAAGGGACGTATTAGCTTGCACTCCCACCAGCAGTACAGAAGTGTTCCCTTTTCTCAACATCCATGCCAACATCTTTAGTTTGGGGGTTTTGTTATGTGAGCCACTCTTACTGGAGTTAGATGATATCTCCAAATGGTTTTGATTTACATTTCTCTGATGATTATAGATGATGAGCATTTTTTCATGTGTCTGTAGGCCATGCACCTATCATCTTCAGAGAAGCTTCTGTTCAAGTCCCTTGCCCACATGAAATGGGATTATTTGTTCTTTTCTTATTAATAAGTTTGAGTTCTCTGTGGATTCTGGTTATCAAACCTTTGTCAGAAGTATAGCCTGCAAATATCCATTCTGAGGGCTGTCTGCTTGCTTCACTTACTGTGTTCTTGGCTGTGCAGAAACTTTTTAGTTTTGATTAGATCCCAGTAATGTATTTTTGGTGTTGCCCGGGGGGGGGGGGGGTCTTCCTCATAAAGTATTCTCCCAGGCCAATTTCTTCAAGTGTTTCTCCTGCACTCTCTCCAAGAATCTTTATAGTTTCGTGTCTTAAGTTTAAATCTTTTATCTAGTGAGAGTCAATTTTTGTTAATTGTGAAAGGCGTGGGTCCAGTTTCAGTCTTCTACAAGTCACCAGCCAATTCTCCCAGTACCATTTGCTAAATAGGGAATCTTTCCCCCAGTTTATATGTTTGATGGACTTATCAAAGATCAAATGATGATAGATGTCTGGGTTCATCTCTTGGTTCTCAATTCTATATAAAATCAGCACATTGTACCTCATAAACGCATTAATGTATACATGATCTATGTGTTTATGATTTAATAAAAAAAATAAAATAAAATATTGAGAGAGAGAGATAGAATTCTAGGATGTTTTAGTCTATGTTATGTAAGGAATTCTAGAGCTCTATTTTGTTACAAATACTTATAAACTTCATTAGAAATTTAAATTTGACTTTCTCCCCACCCTGCTCCCCATCTCTCTCTCTCTTTCTCTCTCTCGCTCTATCTTTCTCTCTCTCTCTCTCTCTCTCTCTCTCTCTCTCTCTCACACACACACACACACACACACACACACACACACACATATCAGCCAAATAGCCATGTTGTATTCAGTGATTTTTCTTTACTTCTAATCCCTGATCAAATCTTTTTAGGTCCCTTGTTTATTTCTTTCCTTCTGTTCTTAACAATTTTGATTTCAGTCCCACTATGTCACCCTCGGTAGATTGCTGTGGCATCACAGCTCACAGCAACCTCAAACTCTTGGATTCTCCTGCCTCAGCTTCCCAAGTAGCTGAGACTATAGTCACCCACCACGACACCCGGCTAAATCTCTGCTTTTCTTAATTATCTCCAAATGTACACAAAGTGTGCCAAAAAATATACACACATTTTAAGGAAGGAAAACAACTATATTAAATGAGCACTATTCAAGTCATGTTTGGCTTCTGCAATCACAGGAGATGCTCTACGTGACTCGTATTCGTCTTCGTATTCATCTTTTGTTATTGGTATACACGGAGTGTTACAATTTTAACACAGTGTTTTTCTTTCTCAAAATGTGTATATGTTTGTTTGGGACTCTCTATACATGATCATCTAAATGACTGCCAGTTCGTATTCTTCCTGTGCTACTCTCACTCAAAAAAAACCTAACCCGTATTAATGCTAAAATATATCTTATGTGGTCGTACACCCTGGCCATTGAGCACCTGCACAGAAAGCACCAGATCAAGCCAATCGTGGTCATGGTACACAATGTGGAATCTCAGCTGGCTTCTCTGTACCAACAGTTACTGTTTGCCTTTGTTCCCGGTCATTTTCCTCTTCCATTCCTGTCACTGATTGTTCCAGATCCTGATCTCAGTTCTTAAATTCCTTGATCAAGTCCCACAGTCTTCTTTCTCAGCAGAAGACATTGTTTCCAAATGCACTGATACTGTTGAAACCTTCAGATGCCCTCTCAACTTCCACGCTGCAAATCTGTCTGCAAACAAACCTAAACTCTTTGTCTCTTCTGTAGGAGCTAAGAATCCAATAGCTTCCTACAAGTTCTAAAGCAGAGGTAGGGAACCCGTGACCTTGGGGCCATATGTTGCCTTCTGGATTCGTGAGTGCAGCCTTTTGATTGAATCCAAATTTTACGGAAGAAATGCTTTGAAGTTTAGATTCGGCCCTTTTGATTCCTCTGCAAACTTTCTGTTGTTTTATCTTACTTTACCATTGACCTTGGTATTTTAAAACACACCCTCTCAACTTGCTCTCACCTCTGGTTCCATAAATATGCTCAAATTTTCTTCATTATAAACAAACAGGCAAATTTTTCTTTAATGCTGTGTCTCCTAAGAATCATCTATCTAATCTTCTTCCTTTACTACCCAAACATCTCAAAAGATTTGTTTATATTTCTGTGTCTACTTTGTCATCCATGTTATTATTCCTCATAATTTTAATAAAGATTTTTCCCCGTCACAAGTCTGAAAAAGCCATTCACTAACATACCAATGACTTTCTTATGCTCATCCTTTATTTATAGGTGAATATTATTCTTTAGCATTCTGAACTTTCTATTGCACTGAAAATTGATAATTGTTCTGTCCATCTTTCTAAAAATAAAGTGACACACAAAACTTTCTACTTAGTAGACTTTATTGACACTTCATTCTCTAGCTTAAATTTCCTTATATCTTCCAGTCAATTTCATTCTGTCTTCCTGTCTTTCCTGTTCTTGTCAATCAAAACTGTTTCCAAACTGTTATTGAAGAACAGATCTCATTCTGTAAACTTTCCTGGGAGCTCTCAGCCCACTCATTAAAATAGTAATTAAAATAGCCCATTATTTTAATTACTAACTAGTCAAGCAGTTTCTGAATTAATACTATATTCCAATGACAGCCACGTAACTCCATTTGGATGATCCAAAGTCCTCACTAAAATTAAAATGCCTCAACTTCAGTTTAGCCTCTTCCTTTCTAAATCTACTTTTTCTGGAATGTTTTATTAAATTTGGGGCTCTCCCATCTACTTCATCAGCCATATCTTAAGTATTTATTTTTACTTCTCCTCTCATCCTTACCTTTTCCAATTTAATAAATATTCTGCTGACTTAACCACCAAAACATTTCAGATCTGTCTAGTCCTTTTCTTTCCTACTAGAACTGCCCAAATTCTGAACATGAGTCATCTTTAAAATGGGTATTACGACAGCATCTTAATTGGCTTCAAGCTAACCTCCTCCAATGCATTTTATATTTGGGCTGTGTCTGCCATAGCAGATATGACGGTTTAATTCTTCTGTGTCTCCCCTTTATTTTAAGAAAACAACCAAGATCCCAAACATGACACCTCTTGGCATTCCACAGTCTTGTTTCTACTTACCCCTCTAGTTACTCACTAACATTATTTTGTCATTTACTTTATGCTTTAACATCGTTAGCAAAGATTGCATCTAGTCCTAGTCTCAAATGTCTACTTACCTTTATCTGAACGATTCCTGCTTTAGGAAGATTCCCTCTTTCTACACCCCAGCATCCTGAATCCAGCTGGGAGCCTTCTCAGTTCTCACTCAGTACACCTACCTTGCTGTGCCTGTCTCCTCACTGGACTGTGCCCCTTCTAAGATCAAGGACCACAGCTTTTCATGACCTTTCATACGGCATAATAGACTCTCAATAAATATTGAATAGAAAATGAATGAATTAGTAAATTGAATCTTCCAAGAACAACTTTGATGGGCCACATTTAACCTTAACTCCTCTTGTGTATGTTCTTCCAAACTCAGCTGCCACTATGTGTTTTAAGGAAGATATCAATATTTGACTTTCTCCTGCTGATTAGCATCAAAGTTAATTTTAATAATGTTGAGAGCCTTTAACTTTTCCTTCTAGGATATCTCCTTCTCATAACATCTGACAATACAAAATCGGAGACCAAATTAAATTAAATTTTAAGTGAAATGATGTATCATAAAAATATTCAAGTAATCTGTAAATTTCTTAGCCCATTGTAACTTCTTTCTGTATCCAGTCTTTATCCAAGAAAGAATTCCTGATTCTTATTTTTCATTTTCTTAATTTCTCCTGCCCAGTCATTAGATGACATATGGACTATTTTTGAGAGAATGAAGGGAAGCAAAGAATCAGAAACACCGAAAACAGTTTGTGGACAATCTCTCTGATGAGTTTATACATTAGCTTTGGAGTAGGGGAATACCTTGCTACAAAGCTAACATGGGTAAAACAGGACAATCCATTTCAATGACAAAATCTTGGCTATCTCTTATCCCATGAAGCAAAGGTACATTAGCTAGGAAATCCCTTTATGAAGTAAATAGTGCTTGGCAGTAATGGAACCTGAATTTAAAAATAAATTATGTACATTGTTTGAATAATGTCAATGTAAGAAATCCAAAATCAACAAGAAAATTATCAACAGACACATAACATTTTAAATAATGAAAATGCTGTCATTTCAATGCTGTCAAATGTAATTGCAACTACATCTTGTGTTAATTAACACATAGCTCCAAAAATGAATTCTTAGATTCCATATTTTTGTTGCTTTAAAATGGAAAAACATCTACATATATATATGTCTATATGTCAACTATAATAACGTAACAAAAATAAGAAAGAAGGGTGAACCAGATTTTATCGAAACCTCAAATATAAAACTCAAATATAGTTATTCCTATGAATTTGATAATAACACCGTCTGGAACTTGACAGACTCTAATAAGTTTGAGATAAGGAATATTCTGAGACTCAGGGATTAGTATTTTAACTCCAACCAGGTAACATTTATAACAGCCTGGATCCCTATTACAGGAGTAGGGATCTTTAAGGGATCCAGGTATTTTAGTACCTTGAACTTTCAATGGCATTTATAACTTCTCTCAGAAGGAAGTAGGGGTGGTGACTTTTATGTTTTGATGTTTCCAAAGGTGTTTGAAATGTCGTATCATTAAAGCTCCACAAATCCTTGCAGCAATCAGCTTTCCAGCCGCTTGCCCCTGCTTTGTTCCATTTACTTACATGAGATCTTAGTCATGATAAACCTCTCAGTATTTACCAATCATTAATTTCTTTCTATATTTTTCCTTTCAAGTGAATTCCCATTTTTCCAGAATACCTATTGTCCTTTTCAGCTCAACAATGACTTTCTTCTGTTATCAAAAGTTAGTAATAAGGGATTTTACCCAACAAATGCAGTAAGTGTAACATGGTTTCTTGTACCCTCAATGAATCCCCAACAATAAAAAAAAAAAAAAAGTTAGTAGTGAGGATTTGGCTTTTATCATGGAAGAATGAGGCAGGCAGAATTACCAGGAGGGGTCCTAATAGTATAATCAAGTTATGTTAATGGGTAAGGTTTCCTGGTAAATTTCTAAAAGAATATTTAAGAGATAAATTTAATATTTTACTCTAAAAGTTTACTCTGAATACTGATTATGTTTTAAAATTTACACTTTTCCCCTGTATTTCTGCCAATTAAAAACCAACCACACCTTCGTTTGATATGACTATAACTAGAATAAAACAATATTAAAAAGAATTAAAAAGGATTATAGCTTTAAGAAACACAAATACAGGATTCATACGGTCATGATAATTGTTCTAAGTTAGAGCAAATTGTTGTACAATGAACTGATTTTAGTAGTTTTTAACATGACACATTTTAGATCCAAAGTTTTTTTAATGAATTATCTGATAGGATTAAAATCTTCCCAAAAAACATTATGATGCCTTTAAATTGGAAGGAGGAAACTAAAATGTTTCTCAGCAAGTACTTCTGACCTTTTAAGGCATCAGGAAGTGTGTGGAGGTAAGCGCTTTCCTGAAGTGTCATAGTCTCTGAGGATAGAAAGGGGATCAGTTGCCAAATGACGTTCTAATTCTAATGGTTGGGCCTGTTGTCTGGAAAAAGAGTCATGCTTCTTTTAGTAATTCCAGTGTTTCTTCCTCTTCCTGTAAATGAAGGTGCAGGAGTAGGAAACATTCATTCACAGAAAAGGAATAGAAATATGTACCCTGTGGGAAGGAGCCGTTTATAGAACTGTCTTAAAATATTTTTTGGACAGGTCAGACGACATTTTGCAATATTACTGTGATGACCATTAAGTATGCTCACTGGCTTGAATATGTGTTCATTTTTGAAGCAGGAGTCATTTTGACATACTAGGAAAATAGGGCTGCCAACGAGATAAATTTTTATGTGGCTAATTGCTTTGTATCTGTTCAAACTTGCTCCCCTAAGCAAAACTTATGGATATCTGTGAAATTTAAAAAGTAATAGTCTACTTAGGATTCCTTACTGATGACATTATCCTCATAATACAGTATTACAAGTTATAGTCTTTTTAATTTAGTATATAATATTATGACCTATTTAATAAGTCATAAAAGTAACTGGGCAAGGGAAAACTGAGACATTGTGGGAGAGATTCAGGTCATAGAGCTCATCAAGCACCCTGGCCTAGTAAAGCGATCGTTCCTGGACTCTGGTGCTGGCTGGGGCATGAAGAGGTTTTCATCATGTGAATAGAGCTTAGTTGAGAATGGGCTCAGGATAGAACCTCCAAGGGACACAGACTGGAGACGCCAGCGCTTTAGTTTTCACATCCCTGCTCCCCATTGTGCACTTACTTTATGATCTTGGAACAAAATTTTAACCTTTTTAAATCTCAGGTTCAAAGAACAGTGGGAATTGAGTAATTTGTAAGAATTTTTTGGCTCTAGATTCTTATTCCATGTTTTATTATCTTTGTCTCTTCCTCAGTTGTGAAAGAAGACCATGTTTTGTTTGTGTTCTAGATAAAAGATTCCCATGTTCATTCAAGGCACTATTGAGCTGAAAGTTAGACACAGTTTAATTTTCTAAAAGTGATCAGTAGAGTTTCTGGCTTACCTATGCTTTTCTCTATGAGACAGACATACATGATGCATCATGACCCATCCTTCAGCAAAAAGGTACATCCAGGTCAAGGGTCAAAATGGGAAGGGCTGAAGTCACACGCTTCCTGAGATGGTGCTCACCTGGGAGGTTGATCTCTCTCCTGGGTGATGTCAGGTCATCTTACCTCTTTTTCATCTCATTTCTTTAGTCTACCCAAGACGATCTCACTGTGTAGGCAGCTAGATATGCATGTGTGTTTTGTTGAGGTATTGGCGCAATTTGAGATAATAGCTACACAAAAGAAAAGCAAAATAGTGTATTCTCAGTTTCCAAAAGGAATCCACAAAAAGCATTGAGTTCTTTCTAAGAGAGACCACTCCTAGGCACCTCCCAGACACTTCAACATCTTACCTCCCTCCTCGGAACCCCCAATTACATTAATAGCCATCTCTTCTAGTACTTCCAAAACTTCTCTTGACCAATCTTCATAACTGTTTTTTCAACAAACTTTAGCTGTTTCTATTTTCTGAATATATTCCCCTTCCACAGTGCATTTTCCCAAATATGAGTCACACATTCTGGATTCTTGAGGAAAAATATTATTCACATAATGAGAAATATAAACTAACTTCTGGAATGACCTTTCAGATGAAGGGGAAAAATAAATTACCTCATCTGCAGTTTAAGGTCCTTATCTCTATTCTAAATCAGTAGAGTGGGAATCATGCTCAGATGGAGAGATATTGTCCTGTCTTTTTCCATGTTCCTGGTCAGTTGGCGGTGTCTGGCCTATGCAGAGAAAGGGGGAGATGCTACGTGGTGAAAGTAGGTCAAGGAAAGAAGGGCTCAGGAGAATGCAGCTTTAGAAATAAAGGGCAGGAGCCAACTAAACGACCACACAAACAGAGCCAAGTCTTGATTGCAACGTCGACCACAGAGAGTAAGTTGGCTGGAATGTCTAAGGGTTTCCAGTGGTCTGGTGGTGAAAGAGACAAGTCATGCCCAAATGTTGCCAACTCTGATTTCTCTTTTATGCCTATGCTTCCTGGGGGTAGACTCTAATTTTTCTTATATCCATAGACTATCTCCTATTCACTGGTTCCAACATTTAATCGCTCTAACAGCTGGATTATAGGAGGATTGCTTTACTACATAGAAATACATTGATTTGAGGTTTATCAAGTGTTTGGGTTTGAAAGTGGTATTCTCCCTAAAACAGGCAAATTCTGTACCAACTGAGAAGTAAGAAAAAAATCTAGATAGATGCACAAAGTGTGACAATTAAGTATGCAAACTTGCCACGGTGCACCCATACGGACAACACTGTGCAAACAACTCAATGAGCTCCCGTAGCTGGTGTATCAATGTCTCACAGCTGTGTTCATGTTGACATGTGGCAGTGTTTTTGAGTGCTGTTGTGAGAATGTCAGAGCTTGAATCAGAACAATAGCAAACATTAAACTTCTTGTTAAACTTGGCAAGAGTGGAAAGGAAACAAGGGACATGTTAGTCCAAGTTTATGGGGATGATGCTATGAAGAAAACGGCAGTGTACATGTGGATTAAATGTTTTTCTGAGAGGAGAGAAAATGTCACTGAAAAAGAGAGGTCCAGGTGTCTAGTAAAGAGCCGAACTGATGAATACACTGCAAAAATTCATCAGATTGTGTGTCAGAGGACTGTGAGAAGCAAAGCAGACCATGTAAACATTGATAGAGAAGCAGTTAAGAAAATCTTACCTGAAAACATTGGCATGAGAAAGGTGTGGCTCTTGCATCTTGAGAGCGATGTACTGATAACATTGATGAAAGCCTACGGGAGGGAGTTTTTAGTTGTAAACAAACTGTATTGGAACACCCTCCCTACTCACCTTCTCTGGCTCCCAATGATGTTTCTTTACCTGAGGTTAAAGAGAGATTGAAAGGAAGACACTTGGATGACATACAGGACATCAAGGTTAATACGACAACAGTTTTCATGTCATTCCAGAAAAAGAGTCCCAAAATTGCTGTGAAGGGTGGACCAACATCAATTCATAGCTTCCCAAGGTGACCGTAGTGATATTCAGTAATGAGGTATGCAGCACTTTTTTTTAGAATGAGTCCATGAACTTAATTGTCAGACCTTTGTCTGAAACCTTTGTCTGACCTTTGTAAAAAAGCTTTACTGATTTACACCTGGTAAAGGTGGACTAAAACATTTCTACTGTCCTCGAGACCAAAATGGGTTTCTTCCCATGTCCAGGCATTAGGACTTACATTTGGAGATAGCTGGGTCTGCAAAGCAGGCACATTCTCCACTAGCTGCCCCACACCCAGCTGCACACAGAAAGCTCAAGAGGAAAGCCATTCATCTACTCAATAACCTTGAGCGTATTGATATCGGCCACTAGAAAAAAAAAGATGCAGATCAGTTTAAGCATCTTCTCACCAATTATATAAATCACTCTTCTTTCCAAAGAAAAGAATAAGTGAGAGGCCAAAGGGAAATGATTTCTTTCTAAATTTTTACATGCATGTAATTAACTGTTTTATGAACACAGTAGAATATGGGAAGAGGAAAAAAATGGTTTCCTTTACAAACAAAAGAGGGCTAATAGCTTTCAGCAAGCTAACCTGATTTTACTCTACGAACTGAATACTAATGTTTTAAATCAGTGATTACAAAATCTGGATCTTACCTGATAATCTATTTGCTTCTTTCTTCACAGCTTATGGTAAATTCATCCCTTTGTTCATACAATAAACCTCAAGTTCCTACATTGTGACAAATCCTAGGGATGCAATAGGACCTTTGAAGAAAGCAAAATACTTGAGGAGAGAACCAAGTGAGTAAATAGCTTCTATAGACTGCAGAAAAGTTGCAACAGAGGAGAACAATGGACAGCGGGAGTTTCATAAAGATGGTGAATACTTACCCAAAAAACTCAAAAGATGAATAGGTGTTAAAAGGAGAGGAAAAGTGAAGGGAAAGCCTTCTAGGCAGGGTAAGCAACATGTCTAAAAGTGTGGCAAATTATTTCCACTTCAGGGAGCTTTAGGTAAAGAGTGTGGTTTGCCCAGAATTTAAGGGACCAGGTAGATTTCTTTGTCTGCTTCAATCATCATTATGCCATTTCTATCCTAGGACACCACTTCCTTCTTGCAACAAAATTACTCATTGGACCTTTCCTCCTCTGGATCAAGACAATACTAAAAATGGAGCATACTATACTTTAATGGCCTCTATGTACTTTCACAAAAAGCAGAGTTTGTTCTAAGGCCATGTTTTATTTCTCTCTAATCTTTTCCTTGATGACTATCTTGGGGGGGAAATTTTTCTTAGATATTTATACTTGGTTGTGTTTAGAGGGTGAGCCCAGTTTTTCCTGTATGTACAACATATATTTTTAATTATTTATTGATGGACCTATTCCTGGAAAGTATTTGACAATAAGTTTTTGCCTAGGGTGCTTGTTTGCCTATTGCACTGTTAATTCCATAAAATCATAAGAGAAATTATTTCACCGGCAAAGTATAGGTAAGAAATGGACTAGGCCTGAGAATTCAGCATATAAAATATATTGAAAACAGGACAAAATCTGGTCATGGGAAATCAAATGTCACCTGATTAAGAACCTTGAACTCTTCATTAAAAAAAAGTAATTCTGATTATATCTGTGTCTTAAAAGCATTGGCAGTGGATGGGCTTTAAGGAGAAAAATTGAAAATGTGGAGACATTATTAAACTGTTGTAATATTCATGGGAATGAATAAATAATGCTTTAGTCAGATGGGGTTAATGAGGAAAGAAAGGGGGTGGATTTAAGACATGTTTTGAGGTCACTTTGACAGAATGACATTTCAGGAGATAAAGTAATTAAGGGAAATTTAGGATAGAGTTCTCTGCTGAGATTAGAAACAGCAGAGAAAAGGGCTCTACGGGGCAATGAGTGGGAATAAAACTGAATTTAATTTTAAACATTTTTAAGCATGAGATCTCTATAGGACAATCAGATCATAATTCTTCTGGAGTGTTTTCAAAGCCAATAGAAAAGGTACTGTAGGAGCTGATTTTTCAAAAACTGAAAAAAAGTTACTTTAGAAGTATAACTCCTATAGCAAGTATATCTGGTGTGCAAATGTCCTTTTTTGTTGCTTTGTTTTCAAAGAGTCTGATTATAGGTCAGTTATTTCTGTAGTTTTCTATAATCTTATTAACATGTTAGTTTCAGTCCGCACTGAGGCAACTTAGCATTTACTAAAGGCCAATGAAAGATTGAAATGCTTGGGCAATCAAAAACGTGATTTCTAAAAAGCTAGAGTCTTCTGTTTCTAAAAAACACAACAGAAAAACAAAAAGGGTCCAGTTAATGTGTTGAGATGGAGGAGAGAGCATCAGAAAAATAAAACAAAAAAACGAAAAAAATCTTAGCAGAAAGACAGACTATTTCAATCACATATCTTCTACTTCCCCCTGGTTTGCTTACTCAGTGCCAGGCAAATCTTTACTCTGTCAATTCTTTAGGTCATGTTCCCGATGAAGCATTTTTTGACCCTGTAACATACATCCACAATGAGATAAAGTTTCCTCAGTTAAGCTCCATCTCCTTTTTTGCAGATTCTAAAATAAAAAGGCTTTAAATAGAAGAGAAGTGTATCCTTAAATATATAAATCCAGAAAATGGCCAATATCTTAAGATTTTATAAAGAGTCTACTTTACTGGGCTTTTATCAAGAATTATCTGAGAATTACTCAAAATATTAAGTTGCAATTATCTACATAACTGAAGATGAGATCTTAAAATGCTATATTTTTCTTCAGAGGATTAAAAATAAGCAAGTGAATGTTCTTTACATCTCTCTTGATTCATGTGGGCAAGGTCATCAATTGCTATAGGGAAGCTATTCTTGTTCAGTAAATACTGCATTTCTGAAAGTAATAAAATTACATTCACAGTTTTTTTCAGACTGGGCAGATTTCATTTTTTCATATGATATTCTCAGGAGACCTCTTTTTTGGTAACACAAAAGTAGATAAGTTGAACTTTATCTAAATGCCCAATAGAATAAGACATAGAAAATAAATAGAAGTTGGCTATGCAATGTAGAATTCCATCAAAGCTTTAAATTCCTAAATAATAACTCAAGACTGGAGAAACATGTTCCTTGAAAGAATAGATAGAATTTTATGTATTATTAACTGAAGACAGCATTGTAGTCTCTTATAGACTAAATTTTTAAAAATTAAAAATAGGCAAAGTTTCAAAGGCTAAGGTTCAATATAAAATAATTATTTGGAGGTCTCAAAACAAAACACTTTCTAAAGAAGTACATTTTGTATTAAAATATTAATATATACCACTTTTTAAGGCATGTGGAATGATATGTAGGTTTTAATAATGTAAAAATACATAACAATACCTAGTAAAAATGTCAACTAGAAGAAAGTGAATTAAATAAAAATGAAGACTTCCTCCCACTCAGCCACTCAGTACTCATCTTCCACGGCCTTCCCAACTTCTCCCTTCCAATCCACCAAGAAAAAGTCCTATTCTTGGTTGTCAGGTTTTTGTATATTTTACTCAAAGAGTCCTCAACATATACAAGTATATATATGATCTATATGTCTATCTAACTATCCATTCATCCATATATAGCCTTTCAACACAAACAGAAATCATCATAACCCTATTCTTCAGTTCAATTTTGCTTTCACCTAATCCTTGTATATGCATTTTCGATATTGTCTTATATTAATGAATATAGAACTATTTGTTTTCTTTTCTACATTGCAAGTATGGTGTTCCCTTGTATGAATGAACCACAGTTTTAGAATTAGCTTTGTCCTAAATATTATGCAAGCTTTCTTAGAACTATATTGGCTTGTGAAGGCTCAAGCGTAGGAAATTCCATTTGCTGTAAGGTCAGTCTCTATTCTGTTTCACTTCTTTGAAGAATTTCAGATACAAAGGAAGAGTTTCCCCATTTTAAATGTAAGGATACTCTGCTCTCCCTCAGGGAGTTTTAATCTTAAGAATACAAACTCTCAAAACACATAAATCTTTCATATGATGAATTGAAAATATCTGTATAATTATAGATAGCTCTTTCCTCCATCTTAATATATAACTTGCCCATTCAAATGTTTCATGTTGAACTTGAATTAATTCAATAATTTTTCTTTATAAAATTAATGATAAGATAAAGAACTTCAAGAGGACTATGAGATCAGGGAAAATTCTTAGTCAGAGGGGGTTCCTCCTTCTGACTGCTCAAATGAGCCACAGATGCCATCCCTAGGCCTCTGACTATTGCTTAATAGAAGGGGATTCTTGAGTCAGGAAGTGAATTCCCGAGATAGATGGTCTATGGGAATTTCTTGTGCTTGTCAGATTCTTATTTGAAGACCATCAGCAGAAATTATGTACTGTGATAGAACTTGGGGAGAATTGATCTCGAAAGTTTACTCAGTTCCTAAGCTTGTATGTCATGAGTCTACAGAGTCAATACCTATTATCAGAGCTCCCAAACAATGTAAATAACGAGTGTAGAGTCCTGCTCTTCCCAGCTACCTCTCAGACACATGAGCTGCTTCTCCAGGATTTATCTTGGTGTAAGATACAGGCCACTATTCTAATTCAATAAAACTCAGATTCTCTGTGGGACTTTGCGTCTCTCAGGCAGTCTTTTCATTTAGGTTTTCCTCCTTGTTCAGAGACTTTATCATTAAATAGAATTTTGCTGAAAATATTACCACAACTTTATAGTGTGGGACTCTATTTTGAAGGGTTATAGAGGGAGAAAAGAATTTAGTGTAACTGTAAACAGAGTTTATTTAAAGAGAAATGAATATCCCTAACTATATTCAATGTAGGTGGTGCTTAAAATATACCCACTGCCCAATAATACAGGCTTCCTTACAGTGCCTGTTGACCCAGGATATTAGAAAGATTCCACACGGGTTTCCTCCCCTTAGACACATGTGCACCATGCACGTTGATTCTACTGAACTCCAATGCTTTGCTATCCTGCGGTAAAGGCCTACTGAATTCAAAGCCAAACACTACCATCCCTTCCCAAGCCTGGATCCTGCCTGCATCCAGTATTTTGTGTCCACTGTCCTTCTGCAATGTATAGGAAGTTGTCCTAATGTCCATCACTTTATTTACAATATTCTATAGCACTGCTTCACACTCAGGGCTAAACTGCCTGATCTCTAGGAACATATTATGTTCACAAGAATTTGCTATGCCCGTTAGGTCATATGCATTGTGTATGGGACAGTTTTCTGAGGTAGCATCTGTAGTTAAATGAATTTGCCCAGCCCCGTCCCCATTTTAAAGATTAAGTCTTTGGCTGGAAATTGGTTACTGCTTTCTTAACAACTTACATTTATTCCAGTTATAGAATGTTTCTGAATCTACCTGAGTTACCGACATTATATTTGAGGAAACTCTTCATAACAACTATGATTTTCTTTTCTGCCCAGACAGTCAGAGCCTGGACTGACAGTACTGCAGCTGATGAAGCCATGGTCTCTAGAAGACTTTTCTTGTGTGCTAATAAGCACTTCATATATTGCTACACAATATATTGCAACTGACTGTCAAAAATTGTGCCCTATTCGCCATTTAGTTCAATGTCTAGCACTGTGCCTGGCAAAAGTGTTTCCTACATACTTGCCAAATGACTGAATGAATGAAAGTTAGTGCTGAAGGAGAAAGAACAATCAGAAAGAGGGGATATGTGAATAAGAGAGAGCAATGGAGATGTGGCGTGATCACCACAGTAATGTTTCAAAAGTATGTTTGTATTAGAAGTTAGACACATAATCATGAGAAAACCTTTTGTAAACATGCCCATCTATAGCAATTTGATAAGGGGTAATGAGAGGGATAGATTCTGAACCAGAGAACAGGATAATTTTTGAGAGAAAATGTGGTATAAATGACAGTTGGGGACGGAATATAAATGCTCTTTATCACAGACTGTTTCCTAAGCATTAGCATACAAGATGGCAAAATGATATAAAAAGAATATCTAATCCTATGTACCATGTGTGTTGTGTGTGTGTTCCTTTATGAAGAAGCTTTAATGGGAAAAGTATGACACAATGTTATCTGGAAACTGAAGCTACAAAAATGCATAAATGATACAAATAAAAACACAACCCTCCCCCCCCAAAAATCTTTGTAGGGAAAAATAGAAGGATGACATCTAAACTATTAACAAAGTATATGTTTAGTGAAAGACTTATGGGGGACATTTTGTATATTTAATATTTTCTAAAATATTACCTGACAAGTATACATGACCTTAATCATTTACAAAGCTTCTATCTTTTTCTAATATAGATTCATTTAATGAACATAAGAATGAAATTGATACAGAAAAGGCTTTTGACAATATTAAGCATGCTTTTTTGATAGGAACACTTAAGAAAATAGGTTTTGGTGGGACAACTCTTAAATGGATAGAGGCCATCTACAACAAAATCACAGCCAATGTTGTATTGAACGGAATAAAACTGAAAGCATTCCAACTCAGAAACGGAACTGGACAAGGACGCCCACCGTCATCACTGCTATTCAACATAGTGCTGGAAGTCCTAGCCATCACAATCAGGCAAGAGAAGACGTTCAAAGGTATTCAAATGGGGACAGAGGCAGTCAAGCTCTCACTCTCTGTGGATGACATGATCTTATACCTGGGAAACCCCAGGGACACTACAAAACTCTTAGAAGTTATCAAGGAATGTAGTAGCATGTTGGGATACAAAAATCAATGCCCACAAACCAGCAGACTTCATATATGCCAATAACAATCAAGCTAAGAATAAAATAAAAGACTATACCTTTGACAGTAGCTCCAAAGACAATGAAGTACCTGGGAATATATCTAACAAAGGACATGACATATCTCTATGAAGAGAACTATGAACTCTGAGAAAAGAAATAGCAGAAGATGTTAACAAATGGAATAATATACCATGCTCATGGCTGAGAAGAATCAACATCATTAAAATGTCCTTTCTACCCAAAGCAATCTACAGATTCAAAGTGATCTCCATCAAAGCACCAATGTCATACTTTGAAGAACTTGAAAAAATAGTACTTTATTTCATATGAAACCAGGAAAAAACCCTGAATAGCCAATACAAGTTTTAGAAATAAAAACAAATTTGGAGGGATCACATTACCAAACTTCAGATTGTACTCAAGTCTATAGTGATCAAACAGCATGGTTTTGCACAAAAATAGAGATATAGACCTATGGAATAGAATAGAAAATCTAGAGATGAATCCAGCCACACATTGCCAGTTGGTCTTTGATAAACCAAACAAAAGCATTCACTGAGGAAGAGAATCCCTATTTAATAAATGGCACTGGGAGAACTGGCTAGCCACATGTAGAAGACTGAAACTGGACCCACACTGCTTACCATTGGCAAAAATTGACTCTTGCTGGAAAAAAAAGATTTAAATTTAAGATACACAACAATAGAAATTCTAGAAGATTGCATGGGGGAAATGCTTAACAATATCAGCCTGGGAAAAGATTTTATGGAGAAGAACATCCTGGCACTTGCAGCAACACCAAAAATAAATAAATGGGATTTGATCAAGCTAAAAAGCTTCTGCACAGCTAAGAGTGCCACAACTAAAGCAAACAGCCAGCCTTCAGTTGGGAGATTTTTGCATGTTATGAATCTGACAAAGAACCAATAACTAGACTCTATGGAGAACTCAAATTAATCATTAAGAAAAGGGCAAACAACCCCATTTATAAGGGACACAGGACTTGAACAGAAACTTCTGTGAAGATGACAGATGAATGACCAACAAACACATGAAAAAATGCTCATTGTCTCGTTCATCAGAGAAATGCAAATCAAAACTACTCTGAGATATCACCTAACCCCTGTAAGATTAACCCACAACACAAAGTCCCAAATCTTCAGATGCTGGTGTGGATGTGGAGAGAGGGGAACACTTCTACACTGTTGAGAGGATTCAAAATTAATCCAACCTTTATGGAAAGAAGTATGGAAAATCCTCACAAAACTCAAAGTTGATATTCCATTTGATCCCACAAGTCCATTACTAGGTACCCAGAAGAACAAAAATCATTTTATCACAAAGACATTTGCACCAGAATGTCTATTAAAGCTCAATTCACAGTTGCCAAGTCAGAGAAGTAAACCAAATGCCCATCAATTCGTAAATAGATTAATAGACTGTGGCATACGTATACCATGGAGTACTCTTAAGCCGCAAGAATAGATGGAGAGTTTACATCTATTATGTTTATCCGAATGGAGTTGAAACACATTCTTCTTAGTAAAGTATCTCAAGAATGGGAGAAAAATATCCAATGTGCTTAATTCTAATATAAAACTAATATGCAAACAACTACACACCCGCACAAATGATAAATCACAAATATAGTCTAGCAAGGGAGAAGCAGAGGAGGGTGGGGGAGAGGAGAAGGGAGAGAAATTGGCGAGATCTCATCTAATGTGCACAACGTGAGGGTGCTCAACACATCCACTGGGTGAAGGGCTTAACTACAACTTGAACTTTACCTTAGAATTGAAAACAATGTGACCTAAAAATTTGTACCCTCATATTACTTGAAATAAAAAAAAAAAAGAACGAAATTCGCACACCAACTAGAAAGGTTGTAAATCTGTTTCACTGAATAAACTACATTAACCTTGAACTCCTTCAACACAATAGGGCAGTAAAACTCATGTTAAAAGAATTGTTAGTGCCAAACCAAACATATTACTATCCCCTTAAGATAAGTGTTAATTATTTTTTTAAAATCATTTTAGTATTTTAATACTTTTAATACTTTAATACACTTTAGTATTTTAATACATTTTAGTATTTGAATACAGAGATTTGTATTTTCCACTTTCCTATAACAAATGTCTCCATGAATTGTGACACCCAAATATATTGAATAAAAGCCCTGAGCATTTTCAAATACAAATACAAAACCATGCAGACATATACCATGTGTAAGGCAGACACAGGAATGGCTAATATCATGTATGAATCCATAGCTACTTTTGAAAAAAGAGAAAGTATATTAATGAAGTTTACTTGGGAAAATAAATAATATAAGTTCTATACCCATATTTTGAAGGGGTGGTCAGAAGGAAGATTAAATAGTATATCTGAGGCATATTTATGTGTATATATATGAAATATATATACATTCTCATCTATATAAACTTGTAGTCAAAATGTTAGGTAGGTAGCTAGGACTCTGGTTCTCCTGGGGAAAAAGGAAAAAAGCAGGCCCCCAGCCCTTCTTGATGCTATCCAACCTATTCCTGCCCTCAATGATCGTCCACACCTAGGAGAGAAACTTCCTTACCAATCTACCAAACAGAATTTAGTGTCCAACTGCAAAGGAGGCAGAGGACTCTCCAGCCCACAGGCCAAGTAGCATAGGTACAATAGAGTATAAAATGTGGACGGTGACTGAGAACAACCTTAGAGCTAATTATCATGTTGTGAGCTTAAAACTACATTATGATACAACCTCACCTCCCCATGGGTTTTCAGAGAGGTTCTGGGAGGTCTTCAGAACCAGAGACTCTGGGTCCAGAGTGACCTCTGAACCAGGATTTGGGCCCAATCCAGAGGGTATAAAACGGAAACCCAAGCCATAACCAAGGCCATTTTGCCACTACAAGTGGTGTTCATTGCATATAGCACATATATCTTTTGTGTGTGTGTGTGTGTGTGAGACAGAGTCTCACTCTGTTGCCCATTTTAGTCACCCACCATGACATCTGCTAATTTTTCTAGTTTTAGTGGAGATGGAGGGGGTCTCACTCTTTCTCAGGCTGGTCTCAAACTCCTGAGCTCAAGCAATTCTCCCGCCTAGGCCTCTGAGAGTGTTAGGATTACAGGCACAAGCCATGGGCACCAGCATGGCAAATGTAACTTGATCTGTACACTTATCTCTTGTTTTTGTTTTTTGAATCTGTATCTCTTTTCCTCAATAAACTTTGCTTCACCCTTGCCTTGCTTTGGTGGGTCTGATCATTCTTCAGCCAAAGATACATTAAGATTCAGGAACTCTGAAACTGCCTGAACCCCCACAAAAGATCTAAATAATATCATAAACTATAGCAGATTATTTGTCTACTTTTGTTAAAAAATAGTAGTGGCACTAAGATTTTTTGATACAAACACAACTTTTACAGCTTACATTGTATCCATTTTACTTTTAAGAATGGCATTTAGAGGGTTTTAAATCAAGTTCTAAATATTTATATAAAAGAAATAGCTATCATATTATCTCTTCTCCTAATATCATAACTTAACTCACAGATAATATCATTTTAGGCGCATATCAGTTGAAAGATAGTTCAATTTATATAAACAAAATTTTACTCGGGTGGTGCCTCTGGCTCAAAGGAGCAGGGCAGCAGCCCCATATGCCCGAGGTGGTGGGTTCAAACCCAACCCTGGCCAAAAACTGCAAAAAATAAAAATAAAAAAATTTTACTCACCCACACAATTACTAGAACATCCATTACTAAAGCATTCTTTCTTTTAATTAGTTTTTAAGTTATAAATTTTTATTATTACCATCATTTACAAAAAAAACATGAACAAATCTTAAATTATAATAGCTTTTATAATGCATCCCCTGTCTTTCAATATTTAAGTTCCAAACCCACTTCAAGAACTTCACAGAAGTTATTTTTTCAAAATATAGAAGAAATAACGTAATGAGGTTAAAATATATGTTTGAATCAATTAGAAAATATGTGAATATTAATACATCCTAACCAACCCATAGAAAAATCAGAACTTTATTTTTAATTTATGCGGTAAATGTTATGAATTTTATTAAATCAATTTTACAAAACATTTTATGACTAATGACAAATTAACTCTCAAACTTTCATCTCTTCACATCATGGAAAGTTTCTTTCTTACTCCTGTAACAGTCAGATTCTGGTACTAATCGTCCTTTGTAAGCAAGTTTCCCCTCTGTGATAGATAACTCAAGTACCCAGGGTTCTGCTGCATGTCTCTTCATCTTGTGAGGTCTGGGTACTCCTCCACGTATGATTGGCAAATGGGGCAAAGCAGAGGGTAAAAGGGCACATCTACACACGTTGTGAATATCTTGGCCCAGAAGTGATAGCAGTACATATCACTGGAACTCACCGTCCACAAACAGCTGAGCACGCAGCCCGCAGGGTCACAAGAAAAGGTGGGAAATGTAATCCCTAGCTAGACAGTCACTTCACAGCAAAAACTCAACACCACAGAAGGAAAACACCAACTTTGGTGTATATATCATCATATCTACCTTGCTAGCATTTATACTAATCTTTTCTTAATATTTGCTTACTTCATGGGAGACATTATTTGATGTGCTTAATAGACCCATACATAATATAACAAACCAATGGAATAAAAAAAAATTTTTTAGCCATTTTACACAAAAAAAACAGGCCCAGGGGCTGTTCCAGAATATTACTTACAGAAGGATTTTCTTATGATAGAAATTGAATCCTATCCTAACTTTTCATAAGAAATAATAAATATCAGTGACATAAAATATTAAAATGTAATGTGTGTGTAAATACAGATCACTAAGTAAAGACTTTATTTTAAAGAGTAATGTTGGATGTATCATGAAGCAATGTATCACGCTTCTTTTACACGCAGTCCCACTTTTTTCATATTTAAGTTTATTTCTTCATTAGTAAATGTTTTCAAATACTGCTCCTCACATAAAAACTAGAAATTCAGTCGCTATATCAAATGTTTCTATAACGTGAAGAGATAATTACCAAACTGAGTGAAAAGTCTGTTTTCTCTATATGTCAATACTTTTGATTCAGATCATTTAACCTAAAGATTTTGACAACTTCTGTCATTCCACTTTAGATTTAACCAAAGTAGTTAACGAGTTCATTACCCACTAGATGAATCAGCAGCCTGCTTTTGACCACTAAAACACCATTTTTTTAGAATGACTAAGAATTGTCAAACTTGCTGAAATTGTAATTTATAACACACTAGTGGGAGGATACTTAATACACACACATACCATTTCTCTTTTCCATTTCTACACGTTGTCATTTTTCATTCTCTAATTGATTTTGTCAGTCAAATAATTAAACATCAATCTTTGCAATGTTTGTAATTTTATGGAGTTTTGAGTCACTTGGATTGTATTTGGTCACACTCACACGGGCTGAATCAGATAGGTTGACCATTTTTCTAATAGAACAAATTGTCTGAGTGTAGCAGTCTCAACTGAAGCAGCAGCTTTCTGATGTTAATGCAGGACATTCGGCGCCCCGGCCAGCTCAGTGGAGCTGGCGGACCTGCCTCCTCCACCTTGGCGGTGTCGGTGCGGCCGCAGCGCGGCTGAGGAACCAGCGGGCTGGATGACAGGCAAGGAGTGGGACCTCCAACCCCCACCGGAGGCTCCAATAGCCAAAAAGGCCGGACAACTGCCGAGGAGACACGGGGCCCTTGGTGTCTCCTTCACTGTACACTTAGGACTAAATGCGGAACCCCCATTTCCGATGCCTAGGTCAATTTCATGTGAATTTCTTAGGCCTCAATTCCAAGAATGGACTGTGTCCATTCCTTAATACATTCATTCACTTTGCCCCGGCGGAAGGGACTGTGTTCATTCATTGATACATTCATTCTCCTTGCCCTGCGGAAGGGACTATGTTCATTCATTTCCTGGCCAAGGAACCCATACACCTATATATATGGAGACTAAGAGCCTAAAAGCGGAGACGGGGAAAGACCGTGAGAGAAACGGAGAGCGCTTCTCTCCCCACTTGAGTTCTTTCTCTCTACCAGGAGCTTTAGTATTTTATGTATTTTCTGTAAATAAATTCTGTCTTACCACTGATCTATGGTCTGTGGATTTATTCTTCAAATCACGGAGACCAAGAACCTGAAATTGCGGTATCAATGTCATCGGTTCCCCAGGCCACTATTTTGTTTTTTTTATTAAATCATAGCTGTGTACATTAATGCATTTATGGGGTACAATGTGCTGGTTTTCTATACCGTTTCAAATACTTTCATCAAACTGGTTAACACAGCCTTGTCAAATCTATTAAGTGTACAGTATAAATGTCTTAACACAATAATTAAGAAATTGAGGTGAAGTCTATGTTATCCCGGCTCCTATTTTTTACCCTCACTATCTTACATGTAATCTTTTGTCCTCACAGGTGCAATATTGATCTTATTCTCTCTAGCCATTGTACTTGTCTTCCAGGCAGAAAGCATTGAAAGATGCAAATGGCAAAAGAATTTTGTCTTAGCAAGTTTTTACTTTTTGATTAGGAACACCTTGCTTAGGTCTTTCTCTTCATCCCACTGTCCAGTGGTGGGTCACGTAACCACTTCAGACTGCAAGTTGAGGCTGCTTTTACCCAAACATGTTATCGACTTGAAGGGAAAATAGAGTTCTATAAGGAAAAAAGGTGTTAGATGAGCAGTTGTTTCATTTTTTGAGAGCTACATCTAACATTTGAACAATTTTTAATTTTGTAATGACAAAAGCATACAGCCAAACTTTTTTGAGTGAGAATAACCAGATTTTTGCCATCTTTCAAATTTGTTCAAATATACAAGATAGTATATGTTTGAGCAATAATTTTAATTTACTATCTTAACTGCAGCAATAGTTTCATTGTCATTTTAAACCTTTTTCTGAAAATCTAATTTAACTCAGATATAACTTTGACCCATTAAAATTTCTTGCCCAGAAAAGACTTACTCTTGATTTCTGAGCAAGTTATTATGTCAATCTTATAATGGGTTTTATTGCTTTAAATTGTATTTTCAAATTTTACCCAAATTTTTTGGTAGGTTGTATGTTTTAGACTGTATGTTTGAAGATGTGCTATGTTCAAGTGTTCAAATATTCACATGGTAAACAGAAAAAAATGATTATTACTTCATAATTGTATTTTTATTTTGAATTACATGTATCTTTTTTTGCCTAATTTTTTTCCTACTTTATTCCAGAAAACAGGGACAAACTAGTTGGTCTCACGTTTCATAGTGATACCGGAATTTCAGGTTCTTGGTCTCAGTGATTTTAAGAATAAGTCCGTGGACCACAGATCAGTGGTTAAGAATTTATTTACAGAAAAGAATACAAAAAACACTAAAGCTCCTGGTAGAGAGAGAGAACTCAAGTGGGGAGAGAAAAGCTCTGTTTCTCTCCCGGTCGTTCTGCGTCTCCGCTTTTAGGCTTTTAGTCTCGGGGTCTTTATAGGTGTATGGGTTCCTTGGCCAGGAAATGAATGAACACAGTCCCTTCCGCCTGGGCAAGGTGAATGAATGTATCAATGAATGAACACAGTCCCTTCCGCCTGGGCAAGGCGAATGAATGTATCAATGAATGAACAGTCCCTTCCGCCGGGGCAAGGCGAATGAATGTATCAATGAATGAACTCAGTTCCTTCCGCCCGGCAAAGTGAATGAATGTATCAATGAATGGACACAGTCCATTCATGGAATTGAGGCCTAGGAAATTCACATGAAATTGACCTAGGCATCGGAAATGGAGGTTCTGTCTTTAAAACTGAAGGAGACACCAAGGTGCAGGTATTTCCTCGGCAGTTGTCCGGCCTTTTTGGCTATTGGAGCCTCCGGTTGGGGGTTGGAGGTCCCCCGGTTGGGGGTTGGAGGTCCCCCGGTTGGGGGTTGGAGGTCCCCCTCCTTGACTATCATCCAGCCCGCTGGTTCCTCAGACGGCTGCCGCCTCACCGACACCGTGAAGGTGGAGGCGGCAGGTCCGCCAGCTCCGCTGAGCTGGCCGGGGGCGCCAAATGTCCTGCATCAATTGAACTATGACTGTATTTTCCAAAGATATAAAATTAGATTCTACTATATAAAATTACTATGAAAATCTGGAAAACAAAACTTGTTGAAGATGGTGTTGGAAGATACGCTGAAACTTATAAAAAAGATGCGATTTCGAGATAGTCTCTAAATTTAGAGTGTATGTACACTAAAGCAGCCTCAATTAAGTACACACATAGTAAGCTCCATTAATAACTCTGGTAAGAAGTGGTAAAAAGTTGGTGCTTTACCTCATTCAACCCTGTATTCTTGAATGTTGCCTTGAGTCAACACAAAAAATAGAAAGGTAGAATTTATTTGATCAATAAGATAGTGCTTCTTTTTTCTGGATTATACATTGACAAATTATTTCATGAAAATATACAAATTGGCATTAACTAACTCTAGGTAAAACCTTAGGAAATACCTCTGTAATTATCTTTAATTTGTTTGATTCTTAAACAGGAAAAAAATTGTGCGTTCCTTGATGAGAAGATTGTCTTCAGATTCGATTCTTTGTAGATTCTCTCAAAGATTTTTACTTATAGCCAATATTTAATATTCTTTGTTAGATTAGGCAAGAATTCTAGAATGATGAGAGCACTTCCAACTTTTACTTCGGTGTAGATGGAATATCCATCACTGTGCATGATTATCCACATAGATGAAAATGCCCATAGATGAAAATGTGGACTTATTAGCTAGTTTTCCTACATCTATTTACATGGACATCAATAGACAGTCATACTGTTAAGTGTTTTCAATATGTCCAGATCTGTAATAAGTACATGGATTATCTCATCTAATGATCAAAGCAGTATCATGCAGCACCATTTTCCAGATTAAGAAACCAAGAGTAAGACAGTTACCGTAAAACAGCTTGACCGAGACCTTACCATACAAGGAGCAGAGTTACTATTTCAGTACAAGCAGAAAATCAAAATTTACATCGCATCAATTTAGTTTCTAAAATTTATACAAGGCCAAGAAAGGTGAGCAATAAGAAGTGTAGATAATGATTTCTACATCACCTCCATCTTGCTGATTATGTAGTATGAGCTATGTTAATGATACCGGAATTTCAGGTTCTTGGTCTCGGTGATTTGAAGAATAAACCCGCGAACCACAGATCAGTGGTAAGACAGAATTTATTTACAGAAAAAAACACAAAAACTCCTGATAGAGAACTCAAGGGGGAGAGAAGCTCTCTCCGCTTCTCACCCGGTCTTTCCCCATCTCCCCGCTTAGGCTTTTAGTCTCGGGGTATATATAGGCGCTTGGGTTCCTTGGCCAGGAAATGAATGAACACAGTTCCTTCCGCCTGGGCAAGGTGAATGAATGTATCCATGAATGAACACAGTTCCTTCCGCCAGGCAAGGTGAATGAATGTATCCATGAATAAACACAGTTCCTTCCCGGGCAAGGGAATTAATGTATCAATGAAGGAACACAGTTCCTTCCGCCGGGGCAAGGTGAATGAATGTATTAATGAATGGACAGAGTCCATTCATGGAATTGAGGCCTAGGAAAGTCACATGTAATTGACCTAGGCATCGGAAATGGAGGTTCCGTCTTTAGTGCTGAGTGTAAACTGAAGGAGACACCAAGGTGCAGGTGTCTCCTCGGCAGTTGTCCGGCCTTTGTGGCTATTGGAGCCTCTGGGGGGGTTGGAGGTCCCCCTCCTTGCCTATCATACAGCCCGCTGGTTCCTCAGCCGCGCTGCCGCCGCACCGACACCACCAAGGTGGAGGAGGCAAGTCTGCCAGCTCCGCCGAGCTGGTCGGGGCGCCAAATGTCCTGCATCATTAAGAAAGTTTTGTATAATCTTGAGCTGGAGTGAAGCAAAAAAAGAAAAAAAGAAAACGAAAGACCTAAAAGGAATGATTATGACAGGGGAAAAAATGCTTCTTTTGAATTTAACTTTATTTTTTTAAGTAAGCCCTGAAAATGCAAGGCCTCAAAAAATTGATTAAAGACTCAGAGTTGTTCCTTTCCACAGAAATTTTTAGTAAAAGGCGAAAGATTTATATGATCTGTGTTTTTTGATCTTGAGGACAAATGAGGTAACACCATGTCCAATGACTTCAGATTACAATCCATTTTTACATTCAGGTGCCGGGGTTCTAAGACAAATCAGAGAAATGTGCCTGATAGAAACTGTCCTATAGGAAAGAATTTGCATAAGTGTAGAACAATAGCTTTTCTTAGGTGACTTTGAGAGCTCTGTCTGGACTCTGCAGGCAGGATAGGATGGCGAGAAGGGGAAGTAGCATAGGAAGGAACTGTTGTCAATTTTACAAGTAAAGAGAAGTTGTTCTGTTCGCTGATTCTCAGAAGTCCAGATATTATCCTAGAAAGTTCTAAGAATAGTTCTAAGACATAAATAACATTGGAAACTAGCCTCGGGGCCTATAATGTGTGTGTGTGTGTGTGTGTGTGTGTGTGTGTGTGTGTTGGGGACAGTAGTAAGGCACAAAGGGTTGTTTCAGAGTCCTTCATCTTAAGTAGCAGTTTAAGCTGGTAGGAGGCAGCTGGTCTGCAGGTAACTTTTGTTGCAATCTTAGCCTGGGGAAGATTTAATTTTAGAAGACTTTGGGTCTTCTAAATGGTCTTTAGAAGACCATTTTCCCATGGTAAAGAAAGAGAGAAAAATTGAAAGCTTTGTGCCTTGGGTTGTTTGCCCAGACGAGGGACTGTGACATTAAGCTCAATGCCCATTTGACTTAACTGCCTCGTCTCTGACCCTGACCTCCAAGTTGGGATCTATTGATCAGCATGACCAGGAAAATACAAAACACACAGAGGAGAAAGTCTAGAGACTGAGTTCACATTTTCTAGGCGTGGAAAAATAAAGGAGACTTTCCAGGATATAAGCAAAAATATTGATCCAATAATATTTAAAATATTTTATTTTTCTATTCTTAGGCAATCTGACAGGAAGTTGAAGTAAATAGAAGTAAAGCAACCAGAAAAAAAAAAAAGTGACCCTAAAGCAAGAATTGTGAAGAAACACTTTTGAGTTCTATGCTGGAAATGACTCAGTTACTTACTTGGAAATTCCAGTTTATATTGAATTAAAGGATTAACTAAGGAGGGGTAATTGAATTTATTTAAAACTTAGTTCCCTGAAAAATTTTTTGTAAGGTTCTCCTTCTATGGCACTTACGAGGTCAGAATAATAAAATTCAATAATGTCTGTGTTGTCCAATGAGGTTGTCACTTGCCACATGTAACAATTAATTTGAATTTTAATTAAGTAAAATTAATTAAAATTTAAGATAAAACTCCTCAGTAGCACTAGCAACCTTTCAGGCGTTTGATAGCCCCATGTAGCTAGTGACTATCTTGTTGAGCCAAGAAGAAAGATCATTTCTGTTCTTGCTGAAAGGCCAATCGGACTGAAATAGTGAAAGTAGCAACATAGAGGAGGCACCTTGGTGTATTAGATCTTCAACTATGATGCCTGCAAGCCAATTTATGTATCGGTGACACAGTTTCAATTTTTTTTGTGTGTGTGTGTACGAAAGGTCTTTATTGGTGGGGGAAGCTGAAGAGCAGAATTGAGGAGGGGAGAGAGAGAGAGAAACGGGGGAAGAGAGGAGAGAGAAGAGAAGGGGGGAGAAAGAGATAGAAGAGAGAAGACACACGGGGGGGACGGGGGGAGAGGAGGAGGAGAAGAGAAAAGAAGAGGAAGAGAGGGAACAAAAGACAAGAGCACCTGATATAGACTCAGTTAGGGGAGGTGTCGGGATGGTAGAACAGCCAATAAGGTGTTACCGCTCTGGTGTGAACACAGTTTCAATTTTTAACACACAACAACACTTTCTCCTGCATGTCTTGGTTCTTCGGGTTAAAGGTTGTGATCTGCATGGTGGAAGGGTTTAGAGGCCTGACTCTGAAAACAGAAAGGCCTGGGCTTGAATGCAAGTCTGCTGTTTACTAGCTGTGTGATTTGGGCAAACTACTTAATTGTCTAAACATAAGTTCCTGGAGATTGAGATAATCACACCCACCGCATACAAGTGTTGGAAGAATTAAAGATTTACCTGAAAAAAATACAAGTAAAATACTTTACATAGCACATGGTACCCATCCAATAATAAGTACAAACTTAAGTTTTTCAGAATGTGACTTACCAATCATACCAAGTCTAATTTCCATATTATAAATTAACCTTCATAGATTCCATAAACTAAAAATAGAAACTAAAAAATGCTCCCAAATAGAGAAATACTAGTAATAATTGGCACTGGTATTATTATTCAAGAAAAAGATATTCCAATGATTCGATTTACCCATTAATCAAATATTTTTTTCCTCAACATTTTACTGATCATCAATATTTTAAATAATGCTTATCTCATAAGTTACATTAGTTCCTTTACCTGAGAAGGAATTAACAAATAAGCATGAAATTAACATTAAAACAAATATAATGGAGTAAAATTTTGTTATTTCAATTTCACTTTTAAGTGAATAAACTTTCCCTTTGCCACATTATTATTCCCTTAAAGAATAATAGGTTTTTCTATTCTACAGTTAAGGAATAATAGGTTTTTCCATTCTACACTTCAATTTTGGAAAGTTCCATGGCCACAAGAGTTAAATTTTAAATTGGTGCAAAGATGGAGTTATTTTATTTCTAAACACTCCCATATAAGCACATTAAATTTCCCTCACAGAAAGCCCTTCAATGATTTTAAATTCTGTTTAGAAAAGCCAAAACTTGAAAAGGAAAGATTTCCTTGCATTGGTTGGTTTGTGGTTTTACCACCATATGTGTAGATTCTTCAGAGAGGGTATTTAAACTTTATGCTCTATACTTTCACACTCTCATTTTAATCTATAAATCTTTTATACTGTGCACACTTTACTAACCATATTGAAATGTGTGTGTGTGTGCATGTGGCTTAAAGCAATGAGGTATATAAAAGACATTTAAGATTGAAAGAAGGAGTAGCTATGTAGTAAAAAAAAACAAAGTAACATGTGGTTTGTGTTGAAAGAATACTTGAAACAGAGGATAAAAGATGCTTTAATATGTAGAAGTATATTACTAGAAAATAGGTACAAATAACTTGGTAAGTTATAATTTTTAAAAATACTGCTTTTTTTTCTTGAAGGTTAGTATGTTTTTCAGTAAAGAAAGAAATATCTGATGTGTTAAATAATTCAAAGTTTGTAGCTTGACTACCATGGAAATGAATATTAGGAAGTTGTCCTGGTTTAAGACATTGAGAACACCCATGTTTATCATCCCAAGAAACAGTTGAAAGATAACTATTACAGTGAAATTTGCTGAAAGTTTTCCTGGGCTATTATTCTCATCCTTACATTAGGTGTTATTAATTTAAATAAATTTCATCTTTCTCCAGTCTTAAACCAGTTTATATTTACATGTCATCTTCTAGCACAAAAAAACTACGCTTTTTTTTTCTTTTTTTTTTTGCATAGAGTTAGGGGGTGCAAGTGGTTTTTTATACATGGATGAATTGCATAGTGGAGGGGTCTGGGTTTTTAATACACCTGTCCACTGAATACTATAGTGTACCTAATAAGTACTTTTTCATCCTACACCCTTCTCCCCTTTTGGAGTCTCCAATTCTACTAAGTCACTCTGTATGACGGTGCACACTCATTCCTTATCTCCCATTTATAAGTGAACACATGCAGTACTTGACTTTTTTCTTCCTGAGTTTCTTCACTTAGAATGATGGCCTCCAATTCCACTTGAGTTGCTACAAAATACACTACTTAATTGTTTTTAATGCTTGAAAACTATTCCATAATGTGTGTGTGTGTCCCACATTTTCTTTATCTGCTCATCAGTTGGTCGGCACTTAGGTTGCATGCTTTTGCAATTGTGAATTGTGCTGTGATAATCATATGGGTGCCTGTGCCTTTTAAATAAAATGACTTCTTTTTCTCTGAGTAGATTCCCAGTGGGATTGTTGGGTGGAATGAGAGATTTGCTTTTAGTTCTTTGAGAAAATCTCCATACTGCTTTCCATAGACATTGTACTAATTTGTATTTCCATCAGTAGTGTATAAGCATTCCCTTTTCACTGCATCTGTGCTAGCATCTATTGTTTTTTACGTTTTCAAAATGGCCATTCTGATAGGGGTAAGGTGGTATTTCATTGTGGTTTCAATCTTCCCCCAATGATTAGTGGTATTAAACATTTTTACATACATTTGTTGGCCATTTTTATATCTTCTTTTGAAAAATGGCCTTGTCCTTTGCCCAATTTTTAATGGGGTTATTTGTTTTTTTCTTATTGATTTGTTTGTAGATTCCAAGTCTTAGTCCTTTCTTTGTCAAATGTGGAATTTTCAAGTATTTTCTCAGCTTCTGTAGCATTTTTACTCTGTGGATTGCTTCTCCTGCTGTGAAGAAATGCTTTAGTTTAATTAAGTTCCATTTATTTATTTTTGTTTTTATTTCATTTGTTTTGGGGAACCTTAGTCATAAAATCTTTGCCTAATCCAATATAAAGAAGAGTTTTTTCTAAGTTTTCCTCTAGAATGTTTTGTCGGGTGGTAAGATTTAAGTCTTTATCCATCTTCAGGGTATTTTTGTGTATGATGAGAGATAGCGATCCAGTTTCAGTCTTCTGCATGTGCCTCTCCAATTTTCCTGTTGAACATGGGATTCTTTACCCAGTGTATGTTTTTGTCTGCTTGTCAAAGATTAGCTAATTTTAGGTATATGGTTTTATTTATGGGTTTCTGGGTTCTCTACTCTGTTCTGTTGATCTGTGTGTCTACTTCTACACCAGCACCATGCTGCTTTGGTTACTATAGCCTCGTAGTACACTTTAAAGTCAGGTAATGTGGCTTGGTGCCTGTGGCTCAAGTGGATAAGGTGCCAGCCACATACACCAGAGCTGGAGGGTTCGAATCCAGCCAGGGCCTGCCAAACAACAATGACAACTACAACCAAAAAATAGCTGGGTGTTATGATGGGCCTCTGTAGTCCCAGCTATTTGGGTGGCTGAGACAAGAGAATCACTTAAGCCTAGGAGTTGGAGGCTGCTGTGAGCTGTGACGCCACAGCACTCTACCCAGGCTGACAGCTTGAGGCTCTGTCTCAAAAAATAAGTAAATGAAAAATAAAAAGAAAGTCAGGCAATGTGACTCAAAATTTCTTCTTTTTGCTCAGGATTGCTTTGTTTATTCAGGCTCTTTTTCAGTTCCATATGAAATTTAGAATGTTTTTCTAATTCTGCAAAGTATTGCCTTGTTATTTTGATAGGGAGTGCATTGAATGTGTGTATTAGGGTATAGCCATTTTAATATACTGATTCTTTCAATTTATGAGTATGGGATGTTTTTTCCATTTGTTTGTGTCATCAGTGACTCCTTTCAATAGTATTTTATAATTCTCCTTGTAGGGATATTTTGCCTCCTTGGGTAAGTATGTTTCTAGGTACTCCAATTTCACAGCTAATGGCCAGGTGCTGTGGCTCACACCTCTAATTCTAACACTCTGGGAGGCTGAGGCAGGGGGATCACATGAGGTCAAGAGTTTGAGACCAGCATGAGCAAAGTGAGACCCCACATCTCCTAAAAATATTTTGCAGTTAGCAAATAGTATTGAGTTATTGCTTTGATTCTCAGCTTGATTGTTACTATGTATAGAAATGGTACTAATTTATGCATATTAATTTTGTAACCTAAGACTTTACTAGATTTTTAGGCTTTTCTAGGTATATGGCCATATCGTTTGAAAACAGGGATAGTTTGAGCTCCTCCTTTCCTATGCAGATGCCCTTTATTTCGTACCTTTGTCTGATTGCTCTTACTAGGACTTCCAGAAGTTCTATTCCACTTTTAGAAGTGACAAAACTGGGCATCCTTGTCTTATTTCAATTCTTACAAGGAATGCTTCCAACTTTACTCCGTTCAGTATAGTGTTGACGGTGTATGAAGTTTGTCTTATATGACTTTTATTATTTTGAGCTCTGTTTCTTCTATAACTAGTTTGCTAAGGATTTTTGTCATGATGTACGCTAGATTTTATTAAATGCTTTTTCTGCATCGATTGAGATGAACATATAGCTTTTGTTTTTTATTCTGTTGATGTGGCAGATCACATTTATTGATTTGCATATATTGTATCATCCTTACATCCCTAATATGAAACTCAATTGATTATGATCAATTTTTTTTTATGTGCTGTTGGATTTGATTTGCTAATATTTTATTGAGGACTTTTGCTTCTATGTTCATGAGGAATATTATTCTGTAGTTTTCTTTTTTTGTTGTGATACTGGTTTCATAGAATTAATTAGTGAGAATTCCCTCCTCTCCAAGTTACGGGGAAGTTTCACTAGAAAAGATACTAGTTCTTTGTAGGTCTAACAGAATTCAGATGAAACACATCTGGTTTGGGAGTTTTTTGTTGTTGTTGTTGTAGTTGTGGGGGGAGAGTGTAATTACTGATTTAATCCTGTTACTTTATATTGGTCTGCTCAGGATTCTTATTTCTTTCTGATTCAAACTTGGAAGGTTATGTGTTTCCAAAAATTTATCCATTTCCTCCAAATTTTCTAATTTGTGTGCGTAGAGGTGTTCATGATACTCTTTGATAGTCTTTTATATGTCTGAGGTATCAATTGTAATATCTCCTTTTTCATTTCTTGTTGAGCTTATTTGAATCCTCTTTCTTCTTTTCTTGGTTAATCTATCTAGTGCTTTGTTAATTTTGTTTATATTTTAAAAGTGTTTCTTTTTTAGTTTCAATTTCATTTAGCTCTGCTCTAATTTTTGTTTTTCTTGTCTTCTGGTGGGTTTGGGTCAGTTGGTTACTATTTTCCTGGTTCTGTGAGGTAAGACACTGGGTTGTTAATTTGTGATCTTTCTGTCTTTTTCATGTAGGCATTTAGTGCTGTGAGTTTCCCTTTTATCACTGCTTCCATTGTATCAAAGGCAGTTTGGTAGCTTGATTTTACCATGGTTATTCAATTTTTGTTTCCCTTTTATCACTGCTTTCATTGTATCAAAGGCATTTTGGTAGCTTGTTTTATCATGATTATTCAATTAAAAAAATTTTATTTCCATATTGAATTTGTCATTGACCCAAAGATAATTCAGCAGCAGATGGTTTAACTTCATGTATTTTATAGTTTTGAGAGTCCCTCTAGGAATTAATTTCCACTGTGGCCTGAGAAGGTACATGAGATGATTTCACTTTTTAAAAATTTGCTGAGTACAAATTTTTAACAAGTATGTTTGCTCTTTGTTCCCAGGTCATAATTAAAGCCTCATTCTTAACATTTTGCCTGTTTTAAAAAAAGGCAACAGAAACAAACTTCATAAACCTTTAGTATTTGGCTGTCTTTTAAAAAAACTATACAGAAAAACTGAAAGAAAGCCAAGAAACACTTAAGAAAATATTTATCCTTCATAGATTAAAGCTGCATAGGAGAAATAAAGAAAGAAAGCAATTAATTAAACATAAACAGCTATTGAACATCATTTGTATCCCAAGACCTGGTGTTAAACATTGTACTATATGCATTGATAAATAATAAAGAGTTTAAGCAGATCAAAAGATAGTCTAGAAAAAAAATAGGATGAAATAGGATGTGCATTCAAGCTACTAAAATGTAAAAAGTTTTGTAATGGTTCATTTGAGGGAGATATTTCTGGGTGGAAGAATAAAAAAGACACTGCAAAGGAAGTAGAACTTGAAATTGAAAAACAAGAAGTTAAAAGGAGAGACTATTATAGAGAAAGTTCTGGAAGTGGTAATCCCAAGGCATGCATTTAGTACACAAAATATTTCAGTTTGGTTGGAATATAGGATGTGAACAGGAGAATGTTTAAAGATAATTGGCAAATGTTCACTGAGTGATAATTATAGAAAACCCGAATACCAAAAGCTGGATCCAATGGACATTGGCACTGTAACATCATTTTGATGACAGGACCAGCAGAAGCCTTGTTTTAGAAAGACTAGAGAAAATATTGGTATGAAAAGAGATGAGATGTAGAATCCAGCTGGTTGATTCTGCAGTAGCCCAGAGACAGAATGGGAGCCCCTGCACCAAAAGAGAGCAGTGATGACATTGAGATTTATGGGAGACGTGCTCTAGATGCAGAGACCATGGTACTTGTCCAGGTGTAGATATCAAGGGAGAAAGAGAGAGAGGCCAAGGAAATCTGAAAATATGGGACTGCAGTTCAAGAAAGGATAGTAGTACTATCAGAATTGGAGAATTCTGAAGTGTCAAGTATTGGGGATAGATTGGTGTGTCAAAATGATGAGCTTAATATTGATTTATACTTTTCAGAAATATTTATTAATATCTGATTATGTGCCGGAAACTGTTCTAAGTGCTATAGATAAAATGATAAGTACAAACAGATAGATAATAGTATATTGAGGAAGACATCTCTGCTATTGGACAATAGAAAAAAATGCAGATTTGAAAGTATAACAAATGTGAGAAACACTATAAAAGGTAGGTACCTAATTATAATTGATACTGCAATAAAAAGAGTGCTTCCAGGGGTAGTTCTTCCCTCACTAAAATGACGCTTTAACTGAAATCTGAAGGACAAGTAGAGGGAGACAAATAGAAGAAAGGGGAATAAAAGATCTTTCAAAATAGAGGTGCTACGTGTGCTGTAAAAACAACCCCCATCACCACCATAGCACCTGTGGAGAGGGAAAGGGGATGGTTGTGTTAGAAATGGAAAAATGAGCATGAGGCTACACCAAAGGTGAAGGAAGGGAAGGTTTGATCCTAGATGAGAGAGACAAGAGCGTTAGACCATGCATCCTTATAGTTGGTGTCAAAGGGTCCATTACCCAAAGGGCAGTAGGATGATACTAAAAAGTTTTAAGCATGACAGTGTCATGATCAGAGGATGAAGTGGTAATATAGACCAGTGTCATGGTATGAAATAGGGGAAAAGTGAACCTGTTTAAGAATATTTCCAAGGTAGAAGAGTAGCGTTTCATGATGCTACTGGAAATTGTACATTAGAGAGAAGAAAGTGCCACGGTAGCTTCCATATTTTTGCACTGCCCAAGAAGATGGATGAGATGGAACTTAATAGAAAAGGCCCATATAAGAAGAGAAAACTAGGAGTTGAATTTGAACACACGCAATTTAAGGTACCAAGAGGATTTTCAAATAGATATATCCATAGCTATTATAAATGAAAAATAAATATTTCTGAATTTGGTAAAATGTGAAGATAAACACTTGAAAGTCATTGTAAGGTAAGTTGAAGCTAATAGAACAGAGGAAACACTGAATTACAATACAGAATGAGATGAGAGAGACCTAAGACAAAATTTTAAGAATAGCCACATGAATTTACTTTTGTTGTTTTTGTGATTGACAATGGAGATTTCTTCACAAAATTTTTTCCCAGACCAATATCATTGACTATTTTTCTTACTTTCTTCTAAAAATGTTATTGTTTTTGTATTAGATTTAAATCTTTTATCTATTAGGAGACAATTTTTATAAGTGGAGAGAGGTGCAGGTCCAGTTTTAGTCTCTTACATGTGAATAGACAGTTGTTTCAGAATCATTTATAGAATAGGATTCTTTTCACCAGTGTATGCTTTTGTCTGGTTCATTCACATTTGCTAAGATGTAGAATTAACCAAATTCCCCATTAACCCATGAATGGACTAATAAACTGTGGCATATCTATACCATGGAATCCCACATGACCGCACAAAATGGAGACTTTACATCTTTTGTTGAAGAACATTCTCCTTAGTAAAGGAATTCCACAAGAATGGAAAAGCAAGTATGTAATCCCAATATGAAACTAATATATGAACAATTACATGCCAAACACAATTAAATTGTGTTTAAAGGGGAGAGGAAGGGGAGGGGAGAGGAATTGGTAAGCTCTGACCTCATTGGCACAATGTAGGGGTGTATGGCACACCTCCTGGGTAAAGAGTTCAACTACAGCTTGGACCTTACCTAACAAACGCAATGTAACCTAATTGTTTGTATCCTCATATTAATCTGAAATCAAAGAAAAAACCTGAGGTGGCAGGAGGTGTTAGAAGAAAAAAAAAGAAATGTCCATGTGAGAAAACAGAAGGAAGACATTCCTGAGAAGCTGGTGGAGAGGAATAATCATAGAAATAAGAGTAGAAAGTGAGTACGGAAGCAGTGTGGAGTTTTATGAAGACTTAATTGCCCATATTACTTATGTATAATTCCAGTTACTTATTTAATGATAAGAACAGAATTCAGATAAACAAACATTGCTTTTGGTGTCCTTTTAGACTTCCTCTCCCACCACTCCAACACACACAAACACACCTGCTTCCCTGCTATGTTATGGAAGTATGAGGTAAATGGTTATGAAAATTACTTTTTATTATCTTCAATAATAGGTGTGTATTTAGACAAACAGTTTCTTGTTATATTGATGGAGAGCTAAAAAATATAAATAAGTGAAGAGTTACCTTTAGCATCAAATGTTAAAAAACTATAGCTATTGTTTCAACTTAACTTGTTGAGATATCGTGGCATGGAGCCAGTTTAACTCAACAATGGATGGTAGCAGCAACGCAGCAACAAAGTCCCTGGGCTACATGAAAACTATAAAAGGATATTTGCTGTATTGTTCTTGCCCTTGGAATGCTCCTTCCTTCCTTTCCTGTTGTCGCAATAGGATGTCAGCTTAAATTTACTGTCATTATTGTCACTGGGCCAATGAGTATTATGAAATGTGGTAGGCGTTTAACATTATGTGAGTCCAGGAGCAGGGGTCTGAAGTATGACTCCTCCAAAGAGGTTATCAGGATAACTGAATGTTCTTGAATACAAATGTGTTGGTAAAGTGTTTCTTTTCTTCCCCCCAAGTGAAGTACAACCTTCAGAATTACTTTGTATCTTTTGGACGGCCTTTAAGGAATAGAATTTGCTTTCTCACACATTTTCAAAACTTAGTCCACAGATTTAGATAGCATCCTGAGATTCCATGGGAATCTTTCTAAAAATAATAACAATACAGATTTATTTTCATAGGAAACAAGTGCAAGATAGTTTCTTAAGCTCGGCCCTAGTGACGTTTTAGAAGATTATTCTGTGTTGTGGGGGTTTATGTCGCATTGCATGGTATTTAGCAGTGCCCCTGGCTTCTCTCCTCTAGCTTCTAGTAGTGTTCCCCATTCCCACAAGAAGTGACAATCAAAAATTTCTCCAGACATTGAAAAATGTCCTTGATGGAATGAGGAGGGCAAAATCACCCCAAGCTGAGAACCACTGGCCTAATAGAAGTACCTCCCGGTAAAGCAAAAATGAATAGAATTTGCAAAATATACTGCATAATCATTTAAATTCCCCACTGTACTTTCTGTCATTATATAATATAATTGTGCCTAAAGAATAAATGCAAGCTATTAAATAGTAAAATCATCTACTTAGAGTAATAATTTACAATCTTTCTTAACATAATGAAAAATGAGGTAAGCTCTCAGAAGTATGGTTTGAACTTTTTTCAGTGTTTTTAATTTTGCATACCAGTTTTATGTATTTACTTATTCATTCATTCAATAAGTATTTCCTTCCATGCTTCAGGCATTAGGGGCTGAGAATAAAATAATGAGTGAGATCGGCAAGGTTGCTGCTGCTCTGATGGAGTTCAGTTCTAATGGAGGAAGAAACAGGACACAGATAACATTCCATTAGGCTCAGGATCCACACAGTTCCCTGTGACTGAGCAGGAAGTGACAAATGATGCTGGCCTGATTTTGCAAATAAAGTTTTCTCAGGGCACAGCCATGCTCGTTTATTGACATATTGCCTATTGCTACTTTCCTGCTACAACACCAGTGTTAATTAGCTGTGACAGAGAACTTATGGCTTGCCAAGCCTGAAATATTTGTTATCTAGGACTTTACAGAAAAAATTTGTAGACCTCTGTGAGAGAGTGAGATTGAGTGGTTGCTTTTGTTCAAGTAATTGGAGAATAAGATTGTGCAGAGATGCCATTTAAACTGAAAGCTAACTTGAATGGATTAGGCTTAAAACGATGAAGGGGAAGAGCAGACAAAGAAGCTGAAACACAACCCTCATGGAAAGAAGGAACTAGCGTGGTTGAGGAGTGGTCAAAGATGAAATATGAATGGTACTGGGGGCCAGTTCATGTCTACCTGAGAGGAGGGCTTTTACTTCACGTGAGATAATAGGAAGTTGAATAAGATTTGAAAATTTTGTGTGATGTGACCCACGTCACATTTTGTCATGAATAATATGGCTGTTCTGATGAGAATAGGAGGTAAGAAGGCAAGGGAGATTAATTAGGAGGCCAATGGTCAAGCCAAGAGATAATGATTCCCTTGGAATCCTACCATTTATACTGAAGTTGGAGAGAGAGAATGAATTTGGGATACATTCTGCAGGTAGAATTGACACTATTTGTCAATAAGATAGATGTGAAGGATAAAGAAAGAAACAAAGTGAAGAATAATTCCTAGATTTTGGTTTTAAGTATTGGCATGGATTGCAATGCTCTTTACTAATACGGGTGTCATATGAGAGGAAGTGAGTTTGAGAGTCTATGATGTCAGCAGCTCTGTTCTGGGTCTATTAAACATCCATGTGGAAATATCAAGTATTAGTAGATATTTAGGTGCATGATTCTGGAATTGCAAGGATAAGTCAGAGCTGGAGTTCAATATTTCGAATGGTTCTATGCATGGTATTTAAGCCCATGAGAGAAGATGAGGTCATTTAAAGACATGCTGTAGATGGAGGAGAGCAGGTCAGTTCCACCTTTAGTGATTAACTATGGGAGAAGGATGTGGCCCAAGACAACAAGTAGAAATACTTAGTGAAGAAGGGAAATGAGGAAAGTGTGTTGTCCCGGAATGGTCACGGGGTGAACAGGGTGCCTCATTGTCTTGTGAGACCAACTATTTATAATCCCACTTTCCAAAAAGCTAAGAGATTGGGCGTGGAGTGAGAACTACACTCAGATCTTATTCATCTAACAAACAGCTCTCGTAACCATCTGAGATAGACATTTCACTTATCCAGTTAGCATCTCTTTGAGGAACTATCTACTCGTTTCCTTCTCACTCCACATGGCTGGAGGGAAACTCTCTAATCAGACCTTCAACCTTATGGCTCCAGTAACTGTTGGGGGGTTGGGGGGATGAGTTAATGATACAGGCTAATCTAACCAGTCTTCTTCCAGAGTTTCCTTCAAGTGTTGAGCACACGGGTAATAAGCTGTGAGAATGAAGAAAGCCTGGAATTGCCAACCAAAATAGAACCAACCCTGAGAACTGGGTAGAGGCAAAATGGTAGATGTGTGAGCACCTAGAAACTCAGCTGAGCCTGAGTATAAAAGGACAGCTCCTCACCACCTACCCACCTTTGTAATTTTATTTATAATGGTTTGAGCTGGCTTTTACCATTTGAACCACCAAATTCTAGCACAATATTTTCTCTTGTTTATCTGTGTACCTCCATTTGGACTCTGAATAAAATAAAATAAAATAAATTCAGAAGTGAATATTTAATAATAATAAAATAAATATAAATAAAGTAAATAAAATTCAGAAGTGAATATTTAATGATAATATGTCCTGATTTAAAATTAAGCACTAAATTTAGCTATTTATGATAAATGTATTAAAGATTATAAAAGTTTTTCCTCCTTTACTACTGAAAAGAAATTTCAGTAGTAAAAACATTACTACTGGAAAACATTTAGTTTTCTGAGAAAAATAATTTCAACCAAAATTGTTGATCTTTTTAAAATGTCAACACTTTGGGAAGTAAATCATTTAACTATTTTTTTTTAATTAAGATCACCTTCTTATTTTCTTCTCTTCCCTTTATTTTCATAGTTTGGTAAATGAACAAATAAATATTTCTGGACTATGTTCTCCAAGTGATTTTACTTCCCTTTTTGTCTCAAGAGGATACTATCACATTTACCTTCTTTTTCACTCTTGCTGCTATTTGAGTCCTAACTCTATAAATTTGTCCTTAGTCTAAGTGACAAGTGATTATTATTAAAAATAATTGCTTAACTGTCTCTAAATTTTGAATACACTTTTCTTTTTTTGAGACAGTCTCATTCTGTCACCCTGGGTACAGTGCCACGGCCTCATGTCTCCCAGCAACCTCAAAATCTTGGGCTCTAGCAATCCTTTTGCCTCAGCCTCCTGTGTAGCTGGGACTACAGGTACCTGCCACAATGCCCAGCTAGTTTTTTAGAGACAGGGTCTCCCTCTTGCTCAGGCTAGTCTGAAACTCCTAAGCTCGGGCAATCTGTCTGCCTTGGCCTCCCAAAATGCTAGGATTACAGGCATGAGACACCACATCTGGCTTTTGAGAATATACTGTTAAACTTATAAAAAATAAGTTAAAGTCATTACGATTATTGATATTGCCATTGTTCTTATAATTTTTCTCCTCCTGAATATTCTGTTTATTTAAGCTTATATTGATATATTTGTAATTAGAAGTACTAGTCTTCTATTGTGGGGATAAAATAGGATCTTCAACTCATCCTTATCTCCTAATTCCAATGAAAAATCTGGTTTCTACATTGAACTAGAAATACAGTGTCCGTTATGTTGGTGATGTTTCTTTCTTTCTGAAATTATTGACACTGTTACTTGTTTTATTACCAAAGGGAACGTAATCCACCATTTTCTGGGACTACCTTAAGGACAATGGTAGTGAAATTTTAGCACTCGAATCTTTATTTTTAAGCACCAACCTCCAGAGCCAATAAATATTATATTACGATTCTACCCACCAGAGTGTCTACACCAGAAATGTCTTTAGCCAGAAATTGTAATGAATTTAGTTTGTGGACATAAACAGGGTTGACTCCACTGAAATACGTGGCCACCAACTTCTCTAGTTAACTTTATTCGCTGCATGATTCATTTCCTTTACTGTTGTGTCTTTTCTGTTTCATCAAAAGTTATTATTTCAAGTTCTGTTTGTACTTTTTCTTGCCTAATCTGACCCAACTTTGCTTTTACATGCCTGGCTATTTATCAAAGTTACACAGATATAAAAGTTTCCTTTACTCTCAGCATTTCTCTCCAATTTGTTTCACTATTTGGATCGGGGTGGCATTTACTGACTACTTATTTTCACAGTCTGTGCTTTAATGACTATACTTAACTCCTCTTCTATTTCTCTGTGGATTTTATGATACAAATCTTACCGAGTCTCTTTGGAATAAATTTTATCTAGTTTAGTCCATTTTGGACTTCAAGCAAACATTTTTGGTCTCACAGTCATATGCTTACTTATCACGTTAAGAATTACATAGTTGAAGCTGCTATGTATAAAAGAACGCAATCTTCAAATATATAAGCCTAATAATATTCTCCTCAGACCGGGCTAGGTGGCTGGTGTCTGTAATCCTAGCACTTTGGGAGGCTGAGGGAGGGGATTGCTTCAGCTCATGAGTTCAAGACCAGCCTGAGCAAGAGCAAGACCCAGGCTCGATTAAAAAAAATAGGAATAACAAGCCCAGCATTTTAGTGGGCACTTATAGTCCCAGCTACTTGGGAGGCTGATGCAAGAGGGTCACTTGAGCTCAGGATTTTAAGGTTGCTATAAGCTATGACTCCATGGCACTCTACCCAGGGCAGCAGAGTAAGATTTTGCCCATAAAAAATATATATAGACACTGTTACCTTTTTTATTACCTGTTTTATTCTCCTGAAATCTGGATTCAGTGTGTCTTTTCAATTGCATGCTGTATATGAGGTTATTGTAAAACTTCTCTTCTTGAATTTCTATTCGTTATTAAAGCTTAACTTTGATGACACCTCATAAAAAAAGTATTGAGCCATTCTTAATAGGCTTAGCCATTTCAAACATTAGCTAAATGTCATCTGATGGCTTGTGTTACACAAATGTCAAATTTAATCAGTGGGAGAAATTATCTGAAGTGGATTTGAAAACTATTCCTTTGATCCTAGTGAAGAGATCCTTGGTAGACAAACTTTCTTAGATTTGAGTCTGCTATTATGGTAAGTGGACCCATAGATCATGAGAGCGTGTGTGTGTGTGTGTGTGTGTGTGTGTGTGTGTGTGTGTGTGTACGCAGGCGCCTGTTTTAACTGATGGGTGATGAGGAAGTCAAAATTAATAACTTTATTTAAGGAACCAAGAAGATGGGTACAACAATTAACTGAGTAACATTTTGGACGAAATATACTTGAGCTTAAACAAATAAATGAGCCAATAGACCGCACTGGTGGTACACAAGTCTGCCTTAATAAACTTGGTAAAATGAATAGTCCAAACACTGTTCTGTAATGAGAGTGTATCTGCAAGAGTATTCATATCTCACCACCATGTTTTAAGAGAGAAAAATGGAATGTTCCCAAAGAAGAAACACCAAAAGGTAAAGAGATAGAAAGTACGTAACTTGAAGACTAGTTTAGGAACCTCAAGTAATTTATCCTAAAGAAGATACAGTGAGCTATAAGTTGTCATGTTAATAATTTATCCTAAAGGATAGATGGTACTACGAACCATATGTTGTTAATATATATTATGTATAATATATTATATGTCATACATTGTGTGTATTGTTTAACATATATGATCTATAATATTTTACAGAAGTGCCAAAAAACATACACACATCCTGAGGAAAAAAGAACTATTAAAATTGTAACATGCAACATATACCAAGAACGAGAGATGAATACAAGTTACATTTGACTTCTTCAATTATGAGAGGTATTCAAAGTATATACATAATACATGTATATGCAATACATAGATAACATCTCTTGTAATGGTCTTTTTTGGCACCTGTGGCGTATACTGTGAAGAGTTTCCTACCAAAAGGAAGATTGAATTTTTCCTTAGAGATGTAAGAGGCAGAACTGAGGTTCCTGAAGAACACCCAAGTAGTGCACAGGTTTTGGCTTTGTGTGAGAAGCAGCTTCCTTCTCGTAACCAGAAGTACCCAAATGAGAATGGAACATTCTCTCAATATGTTTAAGCAAATTCTGTTCTATCATAAACTGGGGTTGTATTTGGAATTGAACGTATGGACTTTACGCCATCCTGATATTTCACCATATATAAAAGTGATGATTATTTAACCAGATATTATTAAACACTAAGATGTAGAAGAAGGCAGCGAATCTCTATAAAAAAGACTTCTCCATGATGTGATAGGGTCTCAAACCTAGGGGTATAAAAATAAAATCATTGTAACCGAATTTTGTTCCCCTCTTTAACTTCCCTATTTTTATCAAAGATGTGGGAATACACACACTTTTTTTTTACTTTCTTGTAAAACCATACTCAATTAGAACCAAAGTCATAATACTTTTTTTTTAAAGTGTGTCTAATGTCCATCCTTTAATTTATTTTTTACTACTAGAGCTACCACATTATTTCAGACCCTGCTTTGCTCAAATGTAAACCAGGACCACAGCTTCCTAATGAGAGCCCTTGTTACTAGTTTCTTCCTTTTTATATTTTCTTAGCTGTTCCACCATACAAACAAAGTGTCTCTGAAATACTGATCTTATTTTACATTTCTCTTCTTTGGTAATCTTTAAAGTTCCCTTTGACTACAGAATCGGTACAAATTCTCAATAAAATTCAAACCGTCCTGTAATTTTTTATTATCTATGGAATATTGTCATTTTCGATGTGAACTTTCTAGTATAGGAGCTGATACCTTTCATTCCCCAGAACATATAGACTTGATTATTTGTGTCTTTTTCATGCCCATCCTTTTACCCCCATCTCTGACCTTATATTTCCTTCACTCAATATTCTTGAAGGTCTACCTCACTCTCTGTCGTGCTAAAGCTAAGTGCCCATTTTGTTTTTATTTTTGCAGAAGACGCTGCACTGATGTGTTTCTGATATATGTGCATCGAACAGACCAGTAGCGTTCACTTTGCAGTGTGCGTGAGAGACGCTCCAGATACCTAACATAGCTGCATCCACTTTTTACTAATGACATGGCTTAATTTTGCATATATAATCACAATTCCAAGACATTTGTTTTCTACAACATCAGACCCTGAAAAAAGCATGCGCATTTCTCTCTCATTATTCATAGGTGGGAGGAAATTCTTGCATTAGGTGCTTTGAGGCTGAAGAAGCACAGGACAAGCTACCCACAAAGGAATTTGGGAAAAAATCTTGCCTGGAAGCCGGATAGACCAACGTAGTGTCCCAGTTTGTTTTTAGCTCTGCCAAGGGAAGCTAATTTCATGCAAGAATTACCTTACACCTGACCCAGAGTAAAACACTCTGGTTATTCTTCATATACGTTGAAGCAACAGTAGAATTGTTTCACGCTTTAAAAACCAACTAAGGAAGAACGTGAGAAAAAGACAAGAGACTTCTATAGTACTGAACAGTTTTGCTTTGCTTTTATTCTCTTTAGCAGACTTATCTGTAACTGGAAAAAAAAAAAGGCTGTCAAGACATTTAGCAACTGGGAAGAATTGAAGTTGTTGTTTTCCTTAAGAATTTTTATAAACCTTTTTTTCTAATGTTCCTTTAGGAAACTGACTAACTTTAGCAGATGGTGTTAGGTCTCGTTTTCTCTCTCTCTGCTGTTGACATTCAACACAAACGTCTCCTCATTTATCCTTTTCTGTACATTAAAAAAAAATCAATGTTAACAATGTTGACTGCCTTCTCAGCGATCTTCCTGTGACTTGTGCAAGTCAGAGGAAAATTGAAAATAGGTCATTTAGAGAACAGATGTAGGGAAAGGAGAAAAGTAGGAAATCAATTGTGTCATCACCCTAGTCTTTTACCAAAGACTGCCTTCAAAATACTGCCTTTTATTTTCAAATTCCTTTTTACTTATATTCAGATAGAAAGACATTGATCTATATTTCATAGGTAAGTATTATTCACATGAATACTTCTTTTCATTCTATAGAAAATATAAGCTGCACGTATCTCTCGACCTCATCCTGCCCTTTGCCTTGGCTTTGCCTGCTGGCCATAAAATTATGTGTAGTGTGTGTATGTGATTTTTTTTGTTTCGTTTTGTTTTGGAGACAACGTTTCACTCTGTCACCTGGGCTGAAGTACAGTGGCACCATCATAGCTCGCTGCAACCTCAAACTCCTCCACTCAAGTAATTCTCGTGTCTCAGTCTCTGGAGCAACTGAGACTACAGGCATGTGCCACCACACTCAGCTAATATATTCTATTTTTTTGTGGAGATGAGGTGTTGTTCTTGCTCAGGCTGGTCTTAAATTCCTGGCCTCAAGCAATCTTCCTGCCTTGGCCTCCCAAAGTGCTAGGATTACAGGTGTGAGCTATGGCATGTAGCCATGAAATTATATTTTTAAAGTATATCTATTTCTTCCTCAATGCCAAAGATTAAATAGCAACATGAAGCCTTATTTTATAAATTTTTGATTATGGTGAGTACATTGCAACTGTATATCTTTATAAGGTATGTGTAGTTTTCATACAGGCCTTTTCCTTTTGGTATTGGAAATAGACATTTTCTCCTAGTTGATAGACAAAATGAAAACAAAAACAAGACATGACAGAGAAACCAAAAGGATCTGAGTGGACGAAGTGCCTTCCTGTTAGAGAGGTGTTTGACTGGGAGGGGTGCACATGGTCAAAATCATCAATCCTCCCCAGGCCTGACGCTGACATGAGACATCTCTCAATGAAGACTTCCTGCTATCCTCGAGTAAAGAGTTCACTATTTGGGGAAAGATAACGTGCTAAGCCCATGCACCTATCATTGTGAGAAAATTTTTCATAATTTTCCAATAGTCACTTGGAGGATAAGGAATGGGGAGAGAGACAGAGCAGGAGCTTGCCTGAAAAAGAAAAAAAGTAACATAATCTGGGTATAATGTACACAGTGTGGGTAAGCTCTGACATTAAAGAGCATATAGAGGTGAGTCATAGAAACTTGAAATTGGTTAAGTAAAGCAAGCATGGTCAGATGGGCTTGTCAGATTTGTGACTCTAAATATAGAAAAGGTACAGTAAAAATATGGTGTTAAGATTTTATGGGAATGGGCGGTGCCTGTGGCTCAGTGAGTAGGGCGCCATATACTGAGGGTGGTGGGTTCGAACCCAACCCTGGCCAAACTGCAATAAAAAATAGCCGGGCGTTGTGTCAGGCACCTGTAGTCCCAGCTGCTCTGGAGGCTGAGGCAAGAGAATCACCTAAGCCCTAGAGTTGGAGGTTGCTGTGAGCTGTGATGGCAAAGCACTCTACAGAGGGTGACAGAGTAAGACTCTGTTGCAAAAAAATAAGACTCTGTTGCAAAAAAAAAACCCCAAAGATTTTATGGGAAAACCCTTATATATAATGTTTGTCCTTGACTGAAATGTATGTGGTTCAAGACTATATATCCATGTATCACCCCTTTTTCATAATTCACAGAGGTGTCCTCTTTTCCATCCATCATCTTAGGATGAGATGCCCTTTAGTCTTTTTCTTTCTAAATTTTCTCTTAACAAAAACACTCGAGCTTAAATTTCTCTCATTCTGAGCACTTCCCTTCTCCCACCCCTACCCAGCTGGCATTTATGTTGTAGGTGCTGTCTAAATTGTCTTCTCCATGCTTATCCAAATTTCTTAAAGGACTAATCTCTACACCATCATTTTCCACTTGTTACATTCTTTCTGACCCAGTTTTCAGTTGACATTGTTCCCACTAAGGTCACAAATGATTTCCCAGTTATTAACTCCTCGAGATATTTTGTAATCTCTTTATAAATTGGACCCCTCTTATGCATTTGAAACTGTTTGCTTGCTCCATGGAGATACGGATGCTAGAAACTTCCTTAGTTTCCTGTCCATCACATGCACCTGGTTTCCTTTGTAATGCTCTGTCCTCTTTTTCTAGTGATCCCCTTTTCTTCTGCTTGTCTCTGAACATTGGTCCTGCAGATTCAACTCTCAAGTTAGTGTTCTTACGAAAGAGAGACCTTTATGGTTTAGTAACTCTCAGGTATTACTCCATTGTCAATGTTGCCAAACCTATGATTATTCATGTCCAATTATCTTAGTGTGTGTACTTCTGATGTTTCCATAGCTGCCTTAAATTTTCTATTTTCAAAATTGAATTCATTTACCGCTTCTCTAAAATAGATTGTCCTTGGATATTCTCTATCCAGTTGCTGAGACTTTTACCCAGCAATGAAAGCTAGCGTATCAGCAGTTATTCTTGACTCTTCTTTCATCTGTACGTCTCAAATTCTTGCAATGATCACTGACTACTAAATTGACTAGTCTGTGGTTCTCAGTCTCAGTTGCTACCTGGATCCCCTGGAGAGCTTAAAAATTTCTCAGGTCAATTAAAACAGAAAGGTCTTCTTATTCTAATATGCAAAAAGGATTAGAAACAAATTCTCTCAGTATTTCTCAAACATGTGACTTTTTTTTTCACCTCTACTACCGCCCCTCATCTCAGGTCCTCATCAGCACTTAACACAGGTGCCCATAATGTTCTTGCGCAATTTCCTATATTACGCTACTTTAAATTGCACATGAATTTTATGTCCGTCCTGTGCACATCTCCTAACTGGCCACCCTGTTTCCAGTGTTATCCCTCTCCAGTCCATTACCACCTTGGCCATCAGCGTAAACATGCTCAAATGTCAGGTTACAACGTCGTCATCTCTCATCTCTTCTGTTTCTATGTACTTCCCTGCCTGACCCCCACCCCTCCAACTGGGCTTAAGGTCCTTCAAAGTCTTCCCATGAAAAAGGATCCAACCCAAGCTCTTCAACTGGGCCCATGAAGCCATTTTAACTTACTTATCACTTGCCTCCTTTTGCCTCTTGTTTGCCATTCTCTGTTTCCCACAAAATGGACATTTTTATTATCTCTTCATGTATAGATGTTTTGTGTTTTCTATGCCTTTTCTCATGAGCTCTCCTTTGACTAGAACGACCCTCTTGTGAATAACTGTTAGTCCTATTTGTCTTATATACCTTGGCTTAGTAATCACTTCCTCCGAGCTGGGTTGGGTGCCTTTCCTCTGGTTCTCATAATGATCTTTGACCACAGAAATCATCCACTTGAGTTTGCAGTGATCTCTTCACATTCCTGCTTTCTCTGTGGGAATAGTGAATTGTGTGTAAACTTCTTTGCATTTTCTGGTCCAGTATAATACTTAGTATATATTGGATGCTCAAAAAAGTCTTATTAAATGAGTGAATAAGAAGTTAGAAATCTTAGCTGGTTAAAACAGACTCAGATGCCAGCGGCACCTGTGGCTCAAAGGAGTAGGGTGCTGGGCCCATATGCTGCAGGTGGCAGGTTCAAACCCAGCCCTGGCAAAAAAATATATATATATACATGAGGGTGGCACCTCTGGCTCAGTGAGTAGGGCGCTGGCCCCATATAGCAGGGGCAGCGGGTTCAAACCTGGCCCGGCCAAACTGTAACAAAAAAAATAGCCGGGGAGTGGTGGTAGGCGTCTGTAGTCCCCGCTACTCCGGAGGCCGAGGCAAGAGAATCGCCTAAACCCAGGAGTTGGAGGTTGCTGTGAGCTGTGTGACGCCACGGCACTCTACTGAGGGCGATAAAGGGAGACTCTGTCTCTACAAAAAAAAAAAAAAAAATAGATACGGATGCCTAATAAATTTTGTCTGTGAATCAAGAGATTTAAAATAGAAAAGGATCATATTTGTACATTGAGATGGAAACTTGGGAAAAGTAGAGAAGACTTTCTGAGACTTAGGAGATATTAAATCTCTATTGGCATTGTTAGAGTTTTGTAGGTAGTTTTCTTCTTCTAATTTACACATTCATTTTAGATCTTTGAGGTCTTAATAGTCTTGAAAGTAGAAAGATAAATATATATAACTGGTCTCTGCTAACATCAGTCTGATTAACAGTTAATTTCTCACACAATTACATAATTTTCATACTAAAAATTAATGTCTGATGAATTTGGGCTTATTCTCTATATCTTTTAGGGTCCAAAAACCCTGGATAAATTTGTCAATTTCCAGACCTGGCAATTGGCAGAGTGATATACAACATCTGTTAGCTACACAATTTTTGAATTTGTATTTTATTTAACAAAATAAAGATTAAATTACTTTAGGATAAATTGAAGTGCATGGGGACTATAAAAATTATCTTGACAAATTATTTCAAATTTTATATTTTTTACACCAGATCTTGATGCGAAAGAAACCTATCTGTATTTTACTGAAACAAGCCTTTTAGAGAAACATGAAAAATGCACTAAGAAACATGAAAAGTGTGATGGGGATGGGAAGAGAAATAGAAAAGTAACAGGTTTACTCCAAGTTTTCAAGTAGCTAGAAAGTAGTTTGGTATAAAACCTCTTTACTACAAAGAATAACTATCAAATAAATCATGGTCTGGAAAAGAATAGATCTTGGAATCAACTGTCTGAGAAAGAAAATTGCAAAGAACTGATTTTGATGCTTTATTTTTCAGAAATGTAATTATATGAAATAAGCTTTGGTTGGAAATCTATTAGAGAAGTTTCTTATTTTATTTTGCCCATTCTAGACTCTGTCCTACTGATTGGTCAGTATTACTGAACATATAATGCTCTAATGAGAATTGTATATAATTTACCATCCATACTTACATATGGATTATATGTCCATAAAGGATAAATGTGTTTAGTAACAGCAGATGCTAGTTTCTTCTAAAGAATAGGAACTCTAACTTTCAATAGCTATGGGTAAGGGAATGGTGTGGAGATTACTCTGTGTGTGCACGTATATGCACATTTAGATTCTGGATTTTGAATGAATATTTTAAATACCATCTCAGACCACTTGCAATGGGGTTGCTAGCTTTTGCTTCAAGAAGTGAATTATTAATCATGTCTTAGACTATGATAATTGTGGTAGAATCTTCCAGTTTCGTCCTACATCTATTCACCCTTTTATTTTAGAAAGTAACCAGAACCTTGAGTTGGTTATATTGTTGGTTATAATAAAAAGCATATTGCCTTCCAGATTTTGCAGCTAAATTTGGCTGAGACTAAGTTCTAGTCTTGAACTATTTAAGAGAAATATTTGTGGGAGTTTGCTGAAGACTGCTTAAAGGAAACTCACTTAGGTGAAGTGCCATTTGCCCTTCTGCCTTTTCTTTCAGCTTTTAGCCTGAAAAATCAGTTAATCTGGCTGTTGTCCTAACAGCTGTAATGGAACATGAGGTGACCTTGAGGGTGGGAAGCAAGGTGCTTGGATTGTACAGTTGAAGTATAGGAACTCGAATGCTTGAGAAAATTGTGGAGACACCATATTTACCTGCTATTCTGACTTTCAGATTTTTCTATGTGTAAGAGAAAAGAGGGTTCTATCTTATTCAAGTCACTTATTATTTTTGTTATTGTTTTTGTTTAGCAAGAATTCCAGTGGAGCTCAAATGAGGATGTGGAGTCTATATCTGATGAGCCCATGGATCGGCATCCTCACTGTCTATTGTTAAGGACTAAGGGAAATCTATTTGTTTTAACAAGAAATGACTTGATAAGCTCAAAATGGCTACTTAATATGCCCTTATTTCTTTCTGATCTGTCAATTTGTGTCCATGTTCTCTCTGGGAAATCAGCATTTTAGGTTCCAATATCCTGTTTTTGTGTTAGGATAGGCATTGTAAGTCCATGTGTTAGAAAGAGTAAAATCTTGTTTGGAATTGGGAATTGAGTGAATTCTTCATTATGCAGAAACAGGAAAAGTGCTATATTTCTCATGGAATATCAGTGAACAGTCCATTCATTCAACAAATATTTCTGAGCTGTTATGGGTCAAATAAGTTATGAGAGGGCTTTGTTATTTAGTTAACTCATGGCAAATATCACATTGTTAACTTGTGAATTTGAAGAAACTAAAGAAGAATAACAGTTGAATCAAATGACAAGTCTAACTATTTTTCCCCAAATAATTGTCTCTGAAAATATAAAAATCCTGTATTTAAAGACAGGAATATAATCTGCATTTTCCCAGATGGTGCCAGACTGATGGTACATATATTAATGTCAAATATTAAGGCTGTAATTATAAGGGTTCATAGATGCTTTTATACAATTTTTTCAGTGCCCTTGCCACAAAGTATCTCATCTTTTCTGGGAGATATAGGGAAAGGGTATCATGTATGTATATGGCCAGCTTACTAGTTTGTTCATATTAGTCACCAACTGGCAGTTCCGGTGCTTGCAAAACACTTTAGGTAGGAGTCCCACCATTCTCTGTCATGTCAGGGTCTTCCAGAGCACCACTTTCCCACAAGGAGGCCATATGAACATTCTGTTATAAATACCAACATTGCCAAATGATGCTGCATTCACTTTAAATTGCAATGTGCTGGAGGTTGACTTATTCTATAGAAATGAGGAGACTATTTCTCTATCCAACTCTGTCAGCTTGAGGCACTGATACTTACATCCTCAGTACCACATCATCTGTTGTGAAAATACTTCTTTATGCTCTTATTTATAGCCCTGTGGCAGGTATCTTATATTGTGCTCTTTCCTTGCTTCTCCATTGGAGGCACTTGGGGAAAGAAGTTGAATTCCAGAAGGTCTTCATTCTCCCATGCACATTAACTCATTCTAATAATTGGCGGGGAGGGCTCCTGCCCTATCAGCTTATAGGACATGACCAAACTGTGAATGCTGTTTGAGGTCAACTGGGATCTTTGCTCCACCAGAACTTGATTTGGCCTTTAGGTTACTTTGACAAGATAGCTAATTAAGAACAAAGCTACAATTTCTTGATAAAATATGTATGTATGTATGTATGTAAGTGTATTCAACAATTACACACACACTCAGCGGTACCCTTTTATCCACAGGGGATATGTTGCAAACCCCCAGGGGATGCCAGAAACAACAGATAATACCAAACCCTATATATATGATACTATGTTTCTCATATATGTAAACAACTATGAGAAAGTTTAATTTATAGTCAAAATTCAAAGTTAACTTAATATCAGGCACAGTAAGAGATTAACAAAGGTAATATGATGAAAAAATTATAATAATATATTGTAATGAAAGCTATGTGAATGTGGTCTTTCTTTCTTTCAAAATACCTTATTGTACTTACTGTACTTACCTTTGACCAAAGGTAACTGGAACCAAGGACAGCAAGACTCTTGATAAGTGGAGACTACAGTATCTCAAATACGTATGCACATATGTATAAACATAAAACACAAAACTTGTAATTTGTATTAATGGGTTCATACTATAGGCAATACCATTTCCTCATTAAGTCATCTCTTTCAGTTGCAAAACACAATATAAAAGGAATGGCACATGCTATAACATGTATTTTATTTATTCTGTGTTTATGCAAATACAAATGAGTAATATATTCAGTTATAATCTTTCCTTAAGCTACTGTTTCCCTATATGCTGGAAAACTTTCTGTACGTAATTTAGATTTTTTTGGACTTATTTTAAAGGTGACCCAATTAGTTTTTCTCTTTTGCAGTTTCTCCCTAGTAAATGTAGCTACTATGTCTATGAGTAAAAGAAATGTGGATGGTTAGAGGAGATATGGAAAGACCGGTAGATAAAGACAAGATGAAAATTATTGGCGTAGGAATAATGACAACTAAACAAAATTACTTTCTGAACCATATTTTGTCACCTGACTGGTAGCAATGAGCACAATTTGTTTTTATCAAATGAAAATCTAAATTTAGGGCTGCAAAGCATATTTGTAAAAACTCAGGAGCCTTCACCATAATAAGCACAGTACTAGAAAGTGGTTAGAAAACCATAGAAAAACATTTTATCAGGGTAATTGGTTAGAGAAATATTAGAAACATACGAACAATGCAAAATATCATGATATCTGAGAAGACTAAGTTTGAAATGTATTCAACAGTATCAATTATACTGGAAAGAAAGTTTCGAAGCATGAAAATCCAGAGCCAATTGGTAGTAGCACCAGTGGTAGGATTGAAGTAAACAGAAAGAAATGCAAAGCATTTGTTTAATCTATGATCTTGTTGAAAGAAGGCTACCAGCCCAGTAGCTTTTTCCTTTTTTTTAAGACTGGCCAAATGCCCTTTTAAGGGTATAAAGAATGGAGCCACAGAAAGAGATTAAAAATGTTGGTAGAGAATGGCAGAATACAAAAAGGTTGTTTTTAGAATGGGGAGAAATCTATGCAGAGTAAAGGTGACTCAGGCCAAGTATAAATGCTGTTTCCTTCTCAATCATTTGTGCAGAAACTTGTGCAAAATAAAAAGGTGCAAAGCGTATATTAGCAATTTCCATTATCTGGTACTTTTATTGCCCTGGCATGATTAGAAGAAGACTGTTTAGCCAGCATTGCCAACGATTTGCTTTTTCGTCTGCCTTATGTTTTATCTGCAATTCCTCTAAAACTAATAGCAAAAGAGTAACGTTCAGAAATCTAGGAAGTCTCAGTCGGCAATCAGGTGTTAGTCAGCCTTACTCTACTTTGTGAGGTTCATTCTTCAGCTTAGAAGCCCGGTGGCTTTTGCTCTTTTTGATAGGCAGCAAGACGCAAGGTCTTAGACCTGTTTGGCTGCTGTCCTGGGTAGGAGTTTGGTGGCCTTAGGGAGATGAATTTCTTCAGCTTTGGATCCGCCCAGGGTAGAGAAGCAACACCCTCCAGCACTCCTCTGTTGCTATGAAACAAAAGACTAGGAAGGTGAGCGACGCAGGAAGTCCCGCCCTTCAGCCCCCGTCAGCTCGGCTCCCGCTCCCGACGCTCACGCCCACCTGCCTCCCCTTATTGGTTAGCTCCCTTGTGCCTCGCATCCTTCTTCTATTTCCTTTCCCTTTTCCATTTTCGTTCCCGGTCTAGTTCAGACCCTTCATTTCCTGAGTCCCCTTCCATTCCGACACGCGACGAGCGGGCCTTCCTTTGGGGCCATTGTGTACTGTGGAGGACGTGGACAGGGTGTTAGCGCGAGGAGGCCGGCCGCCTCCCGCCCATTGGCTCCGCCCGCCGTCGGGCAGAGCGCGGGGGCGCGGGATTGGCCGAGCTGAGCTAGGACCCGCCCCCCCGCCCCGCCCCGTGCCTGGGTCTCTGTGTATGTTACCGGGGTGGGGTGTACAGCCGAGCGCTGCTCCGGCGTCCCGCGGCCTCCCCGAGAGTCGGGCGGGAGGGGAGAGCGGGATTTGTCTTTACGGTAATTGTCGCGTCTCCACGTCTCGGTGGCCTGCGCGCTGGGTCGCTCCTCCTTCGGAGCGTGCAACCACGGCGACTACACACTCCTTCCCGGGCTACCCACGCACCCTGGGTTGCGTGCGTGTAGAGTCGGAGCCGCGCACACGCGTGTCTCAGGACAGCTCCGCGCCCAGAGGCAAGGAGGGAAGGGGGCGCCGGGGAGGCTCGGCGCGTCTTACCGGCTCCGGGCCCGGGGCAGCTAGCTCGGCGCGGGCCACGGAGGGCGAGGGAGAGCCCCGGCGAGCAGCCGCGGTTGCTGCCGCCGTCCAGTTTGAAGTGGGGTATTTAAAGACCGGAACGGGGCAGGCCAAGGGGAGGAGGAGGAAGGAGTTCAGGGAGACCGGCGGGTGGAATTGCGGACGGCTGGGAGGTGCGTCCATCGGGGCGGACAGCCGGCGCCCGAGGCGGACGGGGCAGCGGGCGCTGGAGAAGCGACGGGATACTTTGTCCTTCTCTGTCCAGCTTCCTCCCCAGAGGAGAGTGGCAGGGCAGGGGCCTGAGCGGCAAGGGGAACAGACGTCCTGAAACAAAGCTTTGGGTGAGACGAGAGGCGAGGAGTGAAAGAAGCGAACTCTTTCCTCCTTTCTGGGGCTGCTCTTGTCAGTTTCTCACCCTGTCTTTTAAAATGGGCTGTTTGTTGTCTTATTTGGCTCTTGGGAATAACTACTCGCCGCGTTGGTTTAAAGAACCCTGTATTTGTGTCTTCGTACTTGGTGGTTTTAGTGGGGAAAATCCAAGTTCCAGGCCTTTGTTGACAACAGACCTGTCCCTTACGCTTGTGTGGAATGATCTTTACGTTTATATATCTAACAGAGTGAAATGAGATTTTTGAGGGTGGCTCTCAAAATGTATTGTAAGGGCTTCAGTTCCAGTATTTTTAATTAGGATTTAGGCGAAAGGGGGAAGCATTTTATGTGTTCTTATCTAGTTGGAGGAAACCCATTGAAGTTTTTTGTTGTTGTGAGTTGGTTATTCAGCCTTAGCTACTTGAAGCATAAATGATGCATCTTTAACTCTTAGTATTATAAAAGCAAATTTAGAGTCATTGCTCCTTAAACTACTGTGTGTAAATTCACAAGCATATTGAAAAGTTGAATCTGGGACTCTTGGTTTTGTTCTCATTGATGGAGGAGAATGTAGTGGTTGCGAGTTAACTTGTTCAGTTTTATGGTGAGTAAATATTTTCATAACCAACTTTTTTTTTTAATCTGCCTTTCAAAGAACTAAGATTCCAGATGGCAAACTCTATGAATGGCAGAAACCCTGGTGGTCGAGGAGGAAACCCCCGAAAAGGTCGTATTTTGGGTATTATTGACGCCATTCAGGATGCAGTTGGACCGCCGAAGCAAGCTGCAGCCGATCGCAGGACTGTGGAGAAAACATGGAAACTCATGGACAAAGTGGTAAGTTCTGTCTCACGGCAGGTAGGGAGCTCTGTTCACCTTGGGTCTGTTTTCTCCAAATGGATTTATAATGTTAATTAATAATTGTTATGGCAGCAATCTTTTAATTTGTTTCGATCACTTTTCTACCAATCTGTGTGTTTGGAAAAGTTGGATTAAGAGCAAAGACTTTTTCTTTTTTTCCTTACCTTTTGTCCCTCCTACTCTGCAGAGTTCAGAGTTCCTCTGAATGACTCATAGTCATAGTTTTTACCATTGGTTGCTTTTTCTTAGTATATGGACATGGTATGTTTGTTTTGTCTTATATGAGGTTTGTTGCTTTTAGATAACCAAAGAGTACAAACAAGTTATTTAAGAAAGGTCTCTGATGGACCACTCATGACAATCATGAATGTGTATGATACTGAAAGTATGTAATGGGGAAAGAAACAGATTAGTCCTTAAGTGAGGAAGCAGTAGTTGAGACAGTTTCCATTTTCATCTTTGAGAATTCATGTTCATTAAGAAACTTTTTGTTGTTAATGGTAGAGTTACAGTTTCTTTCATCTACTATTCCATTTTGAAACAGGAAACCTTTTGATTGCACATTGTTTATTATGAAAGGAAAATATATGTTGGGAGTGGTGGGGCTGAGTGTATCAGAAACCTCTGTGGTTTGATCATGTTGGTTTCAGATGAACTATAATTTCTCAAGAAGAAATCAAGATGGATGTGACTATCCAAAGAAGTCCAGTTAAAAAGGCGAATGGCATACTTTATAGAAATCTACGCAGAAAACTAGCTATCAGTAGGATTATGAAATAAATTTGATTAAGATGTAGTTTTCTACTTCATAAAAATTACTGAGTTTTGCTTTTGAAACAGTAGGACTCTTCCATATTTATTGGTAAATGTTTGTCACATCTTATGGCCTTATTTCATAGATATCTGGAGCTAATTATAAATTTAGTTAGAAAGGACTCTTTATACATGTATTGTTAAAACTGGAGAAATGGAAGTTTAAAGAAATACTCCTTTGGAGGGTTGTGCCAAAGCACTCATAAAGTCATGTGGTAGCATTCCCTATTGCTTTGGTTAGTTACTATGTGTAAATACTGGCTACAAAAAGCCACCCTCAGTAGTATTAACAATATAAGGAGGTGACAAGATTTACTTTATCTTCATTTATCCTTACGGAAAATACACTTAGATGGATGATGGGCTTGTTATTCTACTGCTGGTGATAGTAGATGCAGAGCAGAATATTTTCGCCAGGTAAATACCCTTAGTTTTGGTCTTCAGCGTGACCTATTTAAGCTTCTGCCAATTTATTCAAATTGCTACATTAAAGTACTCCAGACAGAATGATGTCATAGTGTCAGAACATTGCAACTTGCTGCTTAGGGTCAGATTTTGATTTTAGTATTGAATACTTCAGAATAAGGAATGTGCAGTTGAAAAAAATAGCATGTATTTGACAAGCACAATGCTATCTCTCTTTGCTTTTCTAAAGAGGATGCATTTGAAGGTCACTCTCATTGCCTCAATCATTAGTTGAGGATAAGAGAAGGAATTCGAGTTTTTCCTCTTATCTGTTATACAGGGTGTCCCCAAAGTTGCCCCCAAAGTTGCCATACATAAGGAAAATGAGAAATTGTAGTTAAATCTACCTTTATTTATAAAATATTCATTATTATATTTGACACAGTATTTACAAAATATTCTGTTGGTCACCTCTTTGTAAAATTTTGTAATGAATATTTTATAAATAAAGGTACAGTTAGCTACAATTTCTCATTTTCCCTGTGTATGGCAACTCTAGGAGCGGCTTTTGGGACATGCTTCTTAAGGGGGCAACAAAGGGATCAGATTCTATGAGGGAGCTTCTCCTGCATCTCCTACAGCCCTTCTTTGAGTGTTCAAAAGTTCTACATTTGTGAATGGTAGAATATCAGCTCAAAAAGATTTATGTAAGAAAGTGGTAAGCTATAGTGACTATAAGGAATTATTTTTGAAACATTAAAAACTGGGTGGGCATCATTTTTGTCTGTAACTGATTGTTAACATAAGTTTTATCCTCCTTTAATTATTTTACTATGAGTTATGGTAAAGTAAATGGTTATTTGATAATTAAGCATCTGTGGTTGTTTATTTTATTAACCCTTTTGTGGGTTTGGGTTTAGCCTCTCCAACCTGAGAAACGTGACTCATGTGGCAATTTATTATCCGAAGTCTCTACTTAGTGGGATGTGGGTGCAGGCATTGGTGAAGGTGAATTGCTATGGCTTTCCCTGTTTATCTTCATTGTTTGTTGAAGGAGAAAATGGTTGTGTTCATTTGTGTATGTATCCGTGGGCTTTGTGGAGGGAAATCACATGAAATATTATACAAGAATTAAGTATATTTATTTTTATTCCATCACACAATAATATTAAGGCATTTATAATTACAAGTCGGCCATATGTTTAATGTAAGTCTGCAGCATGGAAACACCCCCCACTTGTGTTTATCTTTTCTTATTTGTCAGTAGTGAAGGAAGTGGCTCATAATATCAACATTGTCCTGAAGATTATATCAGGGGCTTTTATTATTAGTCCTAAAGTTAATCCCTTGACACAGTCCTTGTTTTTCAAAATAACTTCAATAGCATGAGTTTAGCTTGTGAATAACAGAAAATAGCAACTTTCCAGTCTAATTGGTAGTTGTATAAAAGGCAGGGTTAAGTGTAAGGTTGGCATTTTTTCCTTATGAAGCCTCTTCACAAGAACAGATGATGAACACAAGCTTTTCAAATTCAGTCTGTCTCTGCCACCCACCCAGTAAAATAACTTATTTTATAGGAGATAATGAAGGATCTGGGTAAGGGAAATATCTACTAAGTGTGTAGTATCACCTTTTCTTGGCCTCTAGAATTTAAAATGGTGAACTGAGATTCTAGTTTCATGTAGTTGTTCTGTTTTCAGAGGGCAGGCATTTTCTCTAGGGTCCCTGAAAATATGAGAAAGAGAAAGTAATTGTCATTCGTGTTCCCCATAAGATGTAGTAGAATGTTTTGTAACAGAACATCAGTAGCACAGAGTTAGCATAGTACATGTATCAAGAAAAAGAATGATAGGGTGTCCAGAGCTTCTACCTCTGTCTTTCAGTGTAGGTCAATAGCTCATTGGATGCTTATTTGACACAGTAAGAGAACTATTACTCCTGAACACATATCTAGGTTCAAATATACCCTGAATGAAACGTGGGTTCCAAAGCTGTTGAAGAGACAGAGTTTCTTAAACACTTAACAAACATTTATCGAGGGCCTACTGTGTTCCTACTAAGCACTTACTACTGGGAGTGCACAGATAGACAAGTCGTAGTCCAGTCCTCGACCTGTCCAGGAACTGGGCGGCCAGCATCAGAGCCATGTTTGTGAGTGGATAATTGGTATGGGGTATGGAAAGCGCTGTGTTACTTACAGACGTGTACAGAGTACAGGGGGAGCAGAGCAGAGAACGTTCACCTTGTTCTGGCCACTGCACAGTTTTCTGTCTGGATTCTGCTGGCCATGCCTTTTAGGAAGAGCATTACTGTGTTCTTGTTGGAAATGCTGAGGTGAGGGTAAGGAAATGATTGCTAATCAGTATGGTTGGAATGATAATTTATTAATGTGAGGTTCCTGAGTGTGGTTTTCACAAGAGTCTTGGCCAGGTGATGGAAAATAGAGAAACCATTTTCCATCTAATAGATGCTGAATGTAGTGAGCATACGTGGATGCTCAGGAAATTAGAAAATAATTAATTGATGCTAAAGAGCAGAGGAAGTTGAGTACTGGCTTGTGTTTTTGTCTTGTTATTTATTCGCAGGTACACTACTGACATAATTTTAAAAGCATTTGGAAAGTGACGATGCCAAATAGCCTTTTTCTGCCTTTTGTCCTCTGTACATTTAATACTTTTGTCAAGTGTGAAATATGATTCATTCTCTATCTTTTTAATTAATGGAGATCATAATGTAATTTAAAGTTTGTTAATTATAAGTGCTTGGATTATATTCGTATATTTAAAACAGGTAACAGTAAATAGTTTTTTCTATTTTGAATTCCTCATACCTCTAAAAAATATTTCATATAAGGTAAAACTTAGATTTTGGATGCCTTTTTTTTTATGTTTGTGAATTTTAAGACTCTCACCTTCCTAGAATCTGGAAATAGGGAATATCATTTTTTGAATTATTCTCCTTCACATATTTCCTTCTCCTTATTAAAGTTGTTTTTTTACCTTAGCAGAATCATGGGGCCTCGCAGACTTGGATAAATGAGTGGACAATTTTGTTTAGTACTGTGTTAGATTTTAAATTTGTTCTAAGATAAATTAAGTGATCCCATAATTTCTACTTGAGAATTCTACGAAAATCTTTTGATAAAGTAAAATTTTTAAAGGAATCTTTATGAAGAGTTAACCATGGTTATCCCTGTGCTCTAAGGCATATATAAAGCAGAAGCCTTAATTTCTAGTGATCTCTTAACTTTTATGAAATTTTCACCCAATCCACTTCCTCCTTTCTTTTGACATTTGCTTTATGTGTTTATTGTCTATTGATTTTCACCATTCGTTTATCCATTCCCCTCTTTGGAAAGATAGCTATTTATAAATAACTGTCACATGGTAGAATATAGAAATGCTGTACAGTGGTATAAGTAAAGTGCTGTGAACATAGTACTTGGAGGGCGTGAATATTGCTTGGGGTGAAAAGTTGGTATGTAGTATTTAGCATGGAGGAGGCACTATCCAGCTGTTCTTTGAGGATAGTTTGCATTCCAGCCAGGTTGAGGAAACTTGAGGCCAAAGGAATAATGAGAAATTGTTAAGTGAGAGAAGCTAAGGTAGAGAAAGATGATAGAGGATTTAATTGCTCTGTCATGGAATTTGGACATAATTTATTTGGTAGGCAAATAACCAAGGAAGGGTCTTAAGAAGGGAGAGGACAATTCAAGGCCTGGCTTTGATAGAATATTCTCTTGACTATGTGAAAGTTAGATTAACAGAAAGAAAAACTAAAAGCAAGAGAAATGATCAAGAGGTAAAATAGTCTGGGCGAGAAATAATAATAAAGAGTGCGTCTAGAGGATTGACAGCAGGTTATAGCAAGTGTTGGTTCAGACGTGGGCAGCATTTTGGAGGTAAAATCTACAGGTCTTGGTGTCCCTTCAGAGTTGGAGAATAAAAGAGAAGGTGAAGTGAAAGTGACTCTTGAGGTTTTCAGCCTAGTTGACTCTGAAGGCAGTGATGCCCTTAATGAGATAAGAAACATAGGAAGGAAAAGAGGAAGCATGGGGGGTTGGTATTTGACCATGCTAAGTTTGACATGCCAGAGTGAAATCCATTTTGAAGTCAGAAAATTGAGTGTGCTGTTCAAGAGAGAAGCTGAAATGAGCTATGTATTTGGTACATATGTTCATAGAGGTGGCATTTCAAGCTGTAGAACTGTAAGAGATTTCTAATGCAGAACTAAAGAAGTGAGTCAGAGGAGTCAGAGAATTGACTTATTTGTGGTGGTGTGAGGGTCCTAAGTTAGATGGCAGAGAAGGAAAGTGCATCTTACAAAGAACAGTTATGAGAAAGGTAGAAAAATACTTAAGATAAAGTGATTTCCTAAGTAGAAACAGCTTCAAGAGGAAGACAGCTTAAGTTCTTATAAAACTAGTTTCAGGTTCAAGTGGAGAAAACCAAATAGGGTGAAAATTTGAGAAGTCATTAAATTGCATAGTTAGAGCCTTTGTTGATCTTTACAGGGAAGTTCCACTTACAGGGTGGGGTGGAGCCAAATAAAAATGAGTATGTGGATTATTTAAAAATTATGTCATAACTGTTACGACTAATGAAAAGGAAGAAAGTTCTGATAGTGTGAGGGTTTGAAAATAATTGAAATCATTTTGTGTGTGTCTTTGTGTAAAAGGAGGGGTTCAAAGCTTGTAGGTAGGGAATGATTTAAGATGTAAAAAGAAAAAGTCATTGAGAAAGTAGGATTCTAGATTACATTGTGGGAGGGGAAGACTAGCAACAAGTGGAAGGGTTAACCTCGGTGGATAAATGTGCTTTCCACTTAGACAAAAGAGAAGTAAGGGAATACATGAGAAGTTTTGAGGGAATTGGTAAATTTTGGGTTGGGCTTCAGGAAGTGATTTAAGGCATAATACATATATATATATATATATATATATATAGTACTTAAGCTATGCTTTAAAGTTTAATACTGTAGAATAAATATTATATATTTTAACTAGTTTTCTAGCAGTTAAGTGGGTAAATAAGTAAAAAGTAGACATGGAAATCATTTATCATCTTTAATATTAAGATCATCTTAAACACATGCTTTGACTTAAATGGTGCCACAGTGTTATTTTTATCTACTCTGCCTGGGCATATGTTTCAGGTTTGGTTTTCAAAAATGTTTGTAGGTTGCTAATTTTTTCCTCGTAGTGAAAGTGGCATTTTGAAAAGATTCAATTAAATTTTATAGCTTTTTAATAGGAATATTTAAATCATTGTTAAGATCACTCACACTGTTTTGCAATAGTAAAAAAAAAAATTAATGTTTTTTAAATTTTAGATTAATAGGAGGGTAGAAATGATTAGGTTACACTGTTTTTGTTTCTTAGGTAGAGTTCATGTTGTAGTTGAGCCCTTCGCCAGGGCATGTGCTGTATAGTCTTACATCGTACACCGAGGGTGAGAGTTTACCAATCCTCCCTCCCTCCTTCTCTGTCTCCTTTCCCCTTCTCCCTCCCCCATTGAATCTAATTGTGTTTTTCTCTCCTATGGGCAGGTAGCTGTTTTTCTTTTGGTTGCCTATTAGTAGTGAGTCCGTTGGATATTTGCTTTTCCATTCTTGTGATACTTTACTAAAGAGCAGTTATTAATGTTTTATTAAAGGATAAGGTATTTTAGGCCTACATCTTTTTTCTGAGAGTCTCTTGGTTTTGAAGAAACTAAAGGATTTTGTGTCAGCTAACAGGAGTGCTGCCCTGGGCTTAGCCTTGTTTCTTGCTTTCTTGCACAGAACTTTCCAGACTTTTTAAGGGTTTTTAAGTAGTATGAATAACTTTATGGACTACAAGAACTTTTAAAAATCATTATATCTAACAAAATGGTCAATGCCCTTACTGTTATTCTTACACGTTTGCAAAACCTGTAGAGATTTTTCCTTCGTGATGGAATATAAAATGTGGAAGGAGAAGAAATTAAAAAAAAAACAAAACTGAGTACAGACTATGTGCTAGGCACTGTGCAAAGCACTTTACATTTCCTATTCTGAGAATTATGATACCCCGAGAGGTTTCCAGAACAAGCAGTCTACCCAAGGTTATAAAGCTCCCAGGTGGCACTACGGGAACCCAGGTTAGCTTGGTTTCTAATGTGTGTGTTCATAGTGTGAGCGGAGTCAAGCAGACTACTCCAGGGAATGATGCAATGCCTCCTACGTCCAGAGGAAGTAAATCAAAAGGGTGTTCCTGTTTCCCCACATTTGATATTATCAAATTCTCCAAATTTTGTACTCATTTTTAGGCAGGTCTATTTAAGATGGATATAGATATCCTATTCGTAATATTAATATATTACTTCTAAGAGGTTCTTCCTTAGTTTGGTCTTTTCGTCTATGTCTCCTTCCAGCCATCAAATTTTCTTTTAGATATCTTATATACAAGTTTCTGCGTGAAAGGTTGTAGACCAGTGAGGAAGACAGATACATTCTCCTCCTTTAAGAAAATTTCATTCTCATTTAGAAGAAAGATAGAGAACAGAAAAATATACAGTTGATATCTTAATTATAACTGGTTGATTCTTTAATGATGCTTTTTAAAATTTTTTGACATGGGATCTCCTTATGTTGCCTAGGTCGAACTCCTGGGCTGAATTAGTCCTCTCACTTCAGCTTTCTGGGGAGACAATCGTACATGCTACCATCCCTGGCTTCCTTAAGGATTGTTTTTTATAGCAATCTTTTTTCTTTTCTTTTCTTTTTTTTCTTTTTAAGACAGAGTCTCACTCTTGTTGTTCTGGGTAGACTGCCATGCCATCGTAGTTCACAGCAATTTTAAACTCTCAGGCTTGAACAATCTTCTTGCCTCAGTCTCCTGAGTAGCTGGGACTACAGGTGTATATGGGGCTAGTTGTTCTTTTTTGTTTGTTTTTTGTTCTTTTCTCCCCTATTTTTAGTAGAGATGGGGTCTAGTTCTTGCTCAGGCTGGTCTCAAAACTCCTGAGCTCAAGCAATCCACCTCTTTTGGCCTCCCAGAGTGCTAGGATTACAGATGTGAGCTACTATACCGGGCTCTTATATCAATCTTAAAGTATACCTTCATTGAAAACTAAAAAGTAATTGGTATTTTTTCCCAACTCCTGCTATAACTAATATGCTGTGCTCATGACCAATTTTATGTGCTTTGTTTTCCCCAGTTAACTGTTCTATTTAGAAGAAGTATTGTATGTTTATATTTTTTACATAAATTGCTTTATATCTTTTTGAACTTTTATATATTTAGTGATGATTTGCTGAATTAAAATAAAGAATCCAAAGAACTCATGCATACTTTTTACTATGACATGGGTACTTTTATGTAACTGCAGTAAGAAACTTCTAACATTTACAGGAGGAGGACAGGGGTTTCTAGGGGTTTCTATCTATCTTGAGAAAATGAGATATTTCACTTGAGAATGTATGACTTGATTCTGTATTACTGAATGCTTCTTTCAAATAAAAAGTCTGTTACAGTATAGGCACCATTCTTTACTGTTGAAATTTTTATTTGCTTCAGTAAAATTGCCTTCATATGTTTCAGGGGCTGGATTGAACCTTATTTGCAAGGACTATGTTAGCTGATCTAATACCTCTTAATCACCTTTGGCTGGAAATTTTAATTAAGACACAGTCCGAAACTCTTTACATGTAAAATGTTCCAAGAATAATTAATGACTTTGAGAATTCTTATAGCAGCAGTAAATCTTGTTTTTATGTTTGTGCCTTTGCTTTGATATGGTCGAATGTATATTAAGTATGTAACTACATTTTAATGTATTTATTGAAATATATGTGTATCATAGATTTTTATTTATGTGAAACAATGCAGATTGCATGTACAGATGGCATCTCCTTAAAAATCTTTAATACGTTTAAATAAGTACGAGAGTCAGTTGTGTGTTGGTATGGAAAGAATGCCTGATTCTGCAGTCCAGATATCAGGGTTCTGAGTAGTAACATTAGTTAGCTCTATTTCTGTGTTTTAGTATTGTCATGTCAAGATGAGGCAGTTGGTCTCTCTAATTTCCAAATTGTTTGAGTCAACGATGTAATGGAATTTCCAGGCTAATTCCAGTAATGTTTTGCCTTTTAGTTCAAAAGTAAAGAGTAATATTGCTAATGAACCAATTCTTTTATGTCCCAGTCGGTGCCCTATTATATAATGTGACAGCAGATTGGTTCTTTGGAAAATTGTTCTGTGTTAGCACCAACTTTCATTCTAGGGAGCGATTTAGATATTTCTAGAAGAGGTGTAAGGCATTTGAATCCAAACTTGAACCTTGTGGTGAGTTTCAATTCTCCTTAATATACTGCTTTTAGAAAGCAATTTTTCTTTCCCTGGCTTTTTCAGTTCCTTGCACATTGCAGGCACTCAATAAATATTTATTGAATGGAATTGAATTTGACCTGCTTAGAAGTCATAGTCCTGATGTAGGGTTATTCATTTCAGTGGGAGCTGTCATAAATCACAGGGTTTAATAGTAATCCAGCTGATGAACTGCGCACTCAGCGGCTTATAGTAGTTCAGTATTGTATGTTGCACTTTCCTAGGTGCAAATTTAGAGAACAGCGTAGTTTACGGGGCCTTAGTGAACTGACTTCTGTCCATTTCAGATCTCCTGTACCACTCACAGCTTTCCTATGATCCCACCTTCTAAAATACCTTCATTTGTTCTTCTCTTAACGTGCTTTGCTCTCTGGCACATGTTGAGCTTTTGCCACAACGCTTTGTGTGTGCTGGAAGGTAATTTTAGATACGTCTTTCTCGACAGTCTTATGTGGATATGAGTGAGCTGCTGCTTTTCTCCTGTAACACTTTGTACTCTCCCCCATCATCTCACTAAATTCTCCTGTAATTCTTTCTTAAGCCACCAATCTTTCCCAGTAAGACAACTCCTTGAGGGTAGGTCTGAGATTTATTCCTTTCTGTGTTCCCAAGAGCCTGAAACAATGGCTGACACATAAATGTTTGTGGAATTAACAAATGGGTCCTGAAGTTCATGTAAATTTGCAAATGGAATAAAATAAAAATGTAAATGAGTTTAGCAGAGATCATTAATCATATGCCTAATTCTAATTAAATTGTGATATAGTTAGAAAGACTATCACCCTGAGAATTAGAAGATGCAGGATCTTGTGTTGGATTAATGATTTTTTTAATAGTCCTTTAATCCTTGTAGTTCTTAGTTTTGTTATCTGGAAATGAATGGATTGGATGGGATCTTTGCTAAGATGCCTTGGAGCAAGAATTACATTGTTCCTAAGTTAATTATAGAGAACTAGGTCTCTCTGCCAGGCTCCTGGAGTCAGGAAGTATGTTCTAGCCATCTATAATTTCTAGGCACTGAGCTCAGTACCTGGTAGATAGTAGTTAGTCAAACAACTTTACCTGATAAAGCAATAAATTCTCACATGGAATTACAATTTTAAATAAAGCAAATGAGGGAAAGGTCAGGTAGAGAATAGTGAATTAAATATTTCTAAAACTTAAAATTATCTATCAAAGAGCAGTTATTCAGTATATCTGAAAAAGCACTTGAGAGAAATTTTCTTATTTGTCAGTTAAAAAGTTCACTAGTAGAAGAAGTGGATTTGAAGGTTGGTCCCCTACCTACAAGTTAATTAGTTAATCTGTGACATATACCAAGTTTTATGTTGCTGAAATTAAACTGTGCTGTATGATATTGGTTGTGGCAGTATTTTTGAAATTTATGTACATGGGTAATTACAGAAGTTTTGAGATGCACAAAAATCAAGAAATGTCAAATCTGTGTGGACAGTAACAAATGAAGCCCTCTCAGCAACACTGGCAAGCCAAGCACATTGAAACTTTCATGGGCGAATTAGAGAGATGAATGTCAACTGAGCTTCTTGGAAGTGAAATAATGAACCATAACACATTCTGTCTCAAAACTTCCATAGTGACCCATGAATACTTGTGATAGTATCTTTGGTTGAAAGTGTTGTAAAAAACATCCAGTATCAGCCAGGATTTGTTAAATCATTGATATATTTAGGACTTAATCGTTGAGTCTAAATGACCTTTTCTAAATGTATCAACATGTGTTACAAATAAAAGGGATAAAATAATCTTATCAGTCCTTTTAGCTATACTTCTGTAAATATTTGCCTTTATTTAACACGTGAGATACCATCTTCTCTTTGCAAGAAATTTCTTGGAGATGAAAATAATATTTTTTATTAAATTAAACCTATTCATTTGGGTCATTAATTTGAATACTTGATACATATAGGGTTCAATTATGAAAATAAGGGACATAATACACGCAAAATACTTGTATAAGAAAAAAATTATGTATCAGCCATTCTATCCATTCATCTATTTCTTAGTTGTGTACTTAACAATTCTGCCTTAGGCATTGTATACAAAGAGGAGAAAATTATATTAATACTCTAGATGAGGCTCGGTGCCTGTGGCTCAACGGGCTAAGGTGCCAGCCACGTACCCCTGAGCTGGCGGGTTCGAATCCAGCCCGGGCCCACCAAACAACAATGACGGCTGCAACCAAAAAATGGACGGGCATTGTGGTGGGCACCTGTAGTCCCAGCTACTTGGGAGGCGGAGGCAGGAGACTCGCTTGAGCCCAGGAATTGGAGGTTGCTGTGAGCTGTGATGCCACAGCACTCTATCCAGGGTGACAGCTGAGGCTCTATCTCAAAAAAAAAAAGAAATACTCTAGATGAACGTGAAAAATACTATCTATACTATCTTAAATTGGGGGCTGGTGCTTAGTAATTTGAGCTAGATTTTTCTCCCCAGCGAACAAAAGAGAAAAAAAACAGATTTTTTTTTTTTTTTAAATAAAGCAAATGTGATAGTGAGTATAAGTATGCTTTCTTCATTTGCTGGGTTTTTGATTTATTGTGTTGTAGTTCTTGAAATTAGTTTTAACTATTTTTTATTTGCCCCAGGAACTTTTATGAGTGCCGGGGGCAGATCTATATTTTGGGGAACCTGAAATGTAAATGATTTGAAGGGATCCTTGTAGAGGTAAAGAATATAGAAGTACAAACACAGAATCGGTTATGAAAGTGAAGTTTCTTTATTATAATTTTTTAAAAGTTGGTAAGTCTACAAACATCAGAGAAATCAACTGGACTAGTTTTCAACTCTGTACATCTTCCGCTTGGCTTTCTTTCATCACCCCCACGTCCTTCTAGTCCTGGGTACTATGAGACAGTTGCCTTGAATTGAACCTCACCCCCACGTCCTTCTTGTCCTGGGTACTATGAGACAGTTGCCTTGAATTGAACCTCACCCTTCCTATGGTAGGCTAAGTTAGCATTGTGGGGACTTGAAGTACTCCCCAAACCATTCTTTTAAAAAATATTCTTAAAATTAAAAAAATATTTTACATATTTAAAGTATACAGCATGACATTTTGATACATACACACATAATGAAATGCCGACTGTGTGCAAACAAATTAGCATATCTCTCACCTCCCATAATTACCTTTTTGTGGCAGTAAAAGTATTTAAAATTAATTCTTTTGGCAGATTTTCAATACACATGCAATATATTTAACTGTAGTCCTCATACTGTATATTAGGTTTCTGGGTATTTTATCCTACATAAATGCAAATTCGTACACTTTTACCTATTTCTCTCCCTTTTGTCCTCCTCCCTGCCTGGTAACCATCGTTCTTTTTCCTGTTTCTATTTATTTAATTTATTTTATTATTTTTTATTTTGAGACAGAGTCTTAAGTCTGGTAGAGTGCCATGGCGTGAGAGCTCACAGCAACTTCAAAGTCTGTGTATAAGTGATCCTCTTGCCTCAGCCATCCCAGTAGCTGGTACTAAAGGTACCTGCCGTGATACCCAGCTAGTTTTTCTATTTTTGGTAGAGATGGGGCCTTGTTCTTGCTTAGCATGGTCTTGAACTTCTAAGCTCAAGCAATCTGCCTGCCGCAACCTTCCAGAGTGCTAGGATTACAGACCTGTTTCTATTTATTTGATTTCCTTTTCGGCAGATGTTGCATATAAGTAAATTCATGTAGTATATTTCTGTGCCTGGCTTTTTTTATTTTTACTGGGACAGTTGACAGTAATTAAACTATTTATAGAAGTCATGGGGGAGGGAAGTCATAATGGAAAAAGACAGAAATTTTAACCAATTGTATTTAAATATCTTGCTCTTGAAAATTTTACCAAAAAAAGAAATGTGATTATGGGTTTAGAAGAGGACGAGGCATCTAGGGGACCCAGAGCTTATGCTTCATTAGTTCTTGGCAAATCTGCCTTTAAGAATGCAGTAGGCTTAATTACTCTTGGCTAATTCACATTAATATGTAGAAGCTAATACAATCGTTGAAATACTACCTTTTCTTGCTGGCAAGAATTATCTTTGGTTCCCTAAAGAGACTTGAATACCCCAGTAGTTGGGTGGCATCTGATGGAATGACTGAATTGTTGTATAACACATCCACAGGCTTGGTCGACAACATGGGAAATAGAAAAACCCATTTGGACCTGACACCCATTATTATTTAATAATTTGGTTATTAAAATTGCACATCTTTGTTTTATTCTCCTCAGGGTTCAGGAACAGTACACCAAAACATTGTTTAAAATTTATGAGTGAGCTTTAGCTAGCTAGGTGTTCATTGTAGTGAAATAATGTTTAAGTAGTAGAAATTCGTTGCCAACAGAAAAGGCCCATTTCCTCATTTTTATTTTAAAAAAAGACTGTAATATACAGTGATTGGTACACTGAAATCTGTTAAGCTATGGATGAAACTTTAAGGGTTGAAAATGAGGATATGATACAGAAAAAACTGAATGGAAGAAAAAGATGGAATGACTTCATTGTTATAAGACAAATGTGTTTGCCAGTTCTTAGTAAATTGGAGATAATTTAATATTGCTATTAAATTTATAATATGGGAAATGAGAAATATGATATAGTTCTATAAGTTGCTCATTTTCATCTGAAAGGAAATATTATGGTTTATACAATTAATATTTTATCGTTGTCTTTTTTAGGTAAGACTGTGCCAAAATCCCAAACTTCAGTTGAAAAATAGCCCGCCATATATACTTGATATTTTGCCTGACACATATCAGCACTTACGACTTATATTGAGTAAATATGACGACAACCAGAAACTTGCTCAACTCAGTGAGAATGAATATTTTAAAATCTACATTGATAGTCTAATGAAAAAGTCTAAACGAGCAATAAGACTCTTTAAAGAAGGCAAAGAGAGGATGTATGAAGAACAGTCACAGGACAGGTAAGAATATTTCAGATCTTTTTTCTTAGTGTTAAGGTCACTTATGTTGCTTTTTGCCTCATAGTTAACATTAAGTGTCCCCATGTAATTGTTTTGGGGGCAATGCCATTCACTTTGTATACAATTACATGCTGCTGAGCAATGACACATTCTGAGAAATGGATCTTTGGGTGGAATCATCCTGTGGGAACGTCATACCGTGTACTGAGACAATCCTAGCTGGGATTGCCTACTGCACCTGTGCTGTGTGGCTTTCAGGTTACAAACCTGTACGGCACCTCACTGTACTGAATGCAGTGGCAATTAAACGCGGGGGTAAGTATTTGTGTGTCTAAACATAGAAAAGGTACAGTAAAAAATATGATATAAAAATATAAATTAGTACACTTCTGTGGGATACTAAACATGAGTGGGGCTTGCAGGAGGGGAAGTTGCTCTGGTTAAGTTGAAGTGAATGATGAGTGAATGTGAAGGATGTGACCGTTCACTGCTGTAGACTTTGTGAAGACTGGACACTCAGGCTACAGGAAAGTCATAAAAAGATTTTTCTTTCTGCCGTGATAAATTAACCTTAACTTACTGTCACTTTGTAAACTTTGAAGTTTTTGTAACTTTTTGACTGTTCTATAGCAATACTTAGTTTGAAACATGCATTGTGTAGCTGGACAAAACTGTTTTCTTTCTTTATCTTATTCTGTGAATTTTTAGGTTTATTTTTTCTTACTTTTTAGACTGTTTTTTGTTTGAATTAAAACACAAACGTGTACACTAGCCTAAACCTCAGCAGGGTAAAGGACCTCAGTGACACGGTCTTTCTCCTCAACATCTTGTCCATTGGAAGGTCTCTGGGGCAGTAACAGAAAAAGAGCTGTCGTCTTCTATAAAAAGAATGCCTTCTTATCAAATCCTTCCTGAAGGACCTACCTGAGACTGTTTTACACTTACTTTTTTTTTTTTTTTCCCCTAGTAAGTAGGAGTCAGTTATAGTGGTAGCTCACACCTAAAATCTTAGCACTTTTGGAGGCTGAAAAGTGGAGGAATATCACTTGAGGTCAGGAGTTCGAGACCAGACTGAGCAAGAGCAAGATGCCATCTCTACTAAATAGAAAAATTAGCTGGGCATCACGGTGGGCACCTGGAGTCCTTGCTACTGGGAGGCTGAGGTAGGAGGATTGCTTGAACCTAGGAGTTTGAGGTTGCTGTGAGCCAAGCTGATACCAGGGCACTCTAACCTGGGAAACAGAATGAAACTCTGTCTTAAAAAAAAAACAAAACAGAGTACTCTAAAATAATAATAAAAAGTATGATATATACATACTCTATAATATAGTAAATACATAAACCGGTTATACAATTGTTTATTGTCATTATCAACTATTATGATGTATTGTCCGTAATTGAGCAGTTTTAGGTTTATAGAAAAATTACAGAGAGTGGCCATAAATCTCTCCCCTGCCCACAGTTTGTCCTGTTTACATCTTGCATTAGTGTGGTACATTTGATGCAGTATATTATTATTAAAGTCAGGTGCACACTTCGTATTTCACTGTTCAGTGGTTCATAAATGCATCATGAAATTAAAACACAAACATGCACACTGGCCTCAACCTGAACAGAGTGAATGTCCACAATAGTATCACATAGAATAGTTTCAGGGCCCTAAAAATGCCCTGTGCTCCCCATACTTAGCATCCTCTTGAACTCTGCCCTGAACTCCAGTCTCTGTAGTTTGCCTTTTTCACAGTGATGTATGGTAGGGCTCGTACACGTACATAAGTCAGTTTTCAGGCTGGATTCTTGAACTCAACAATATGCATTTGTGGGTCCTCCCTGTCCTTTCCTAGCTTGATAACTCACTGCTTTCTGTCACCTTATAATATCCATTGTGTAGCTGGGACACAGTTAGCTTTTCCTGTCACGTGTTGAAGAACATCTTGGTCGCTGCCAAGTTTTGGCAATTGTGTCTGAACTTGCTGCAGATATTTGTATACAGGCTTTTCTGTAGACTTAAGCTTTTAACTCTTTTGAGTTAACCTAGCCATTGTATGGAATGCCTGCGTTTAGCTTTGTAAGAGCCTCCTAGTCTGTATCTGGGGGGTCGCTGTACTACTTTGGCTTCTTACCAGCAGTGAAGGAGAGTTCCTGGTGCTCCACAGCCACTGGAGACAGTGTCTTTCAGACACAGTTTGATTGAATCTATGGATGGGATAGATGTGGGTGGGAGATAGCTTCAATCTCTGTATTTTTATTTAAGCGACAAATTAGACTGGGAAGGAAAAGATGGTAGTGACATCATCTAAATCCCCATTCAAGACACCTCATTCAGATTTGTTGTTTAGCTATTTTGATGTTAAAATTCATGGGCTATCTTAAACTAAATAAGGAAAATGGTAGAGTTTTCTATTTCTGGTAGTACTTCAAATAGATCTAGAATACTCACTAGGATAGTGTATTTAGATTTTCCAATTGGAAATCAATATTTATTAAAATGTATAATGTCTTAACGTATTAGTTAAATTGAATTTCAGTTGAAGATTTAACCTCCCTGTATTTTAGTTTTCTTACATGTAGGAAAACCTCTATGAAACTGCTGATATTTCTTTCAGGTCAGAAAAACTAGCCTCATTTAGTCTAATAGAGGATAGGGTTGTAGAATAGAAAATCTAGGGGGAGGAAAAAGGAAATTTAGTTATCTAGGTATGTGGGCTCCAGAGTTGTTTATAAATCCTGGCCAAGCAAATACCCAGAACCAGTATAACCTTCAAATTCAAACAGAGAAGCGCCGTTTGCCAAATGTAGTATGGCAGAATTGTTTATGTATGTATAATTTGCTCTCTAAATGAGCCATGAACTGGTCATGAAAGTCTAATCATCACTTTAGAAGGCTCCTTTTGAGGGTGGTGTATCTTCTAGTTGCCTGTCAGGTTTAAAGTTTTAACGGGACCAACAAGGGGAATTAGAGTTGTCACAGTGGTACCAGAAGTAAAGTAGAGAAATATTTTGGTGATTATTTATTCATGCAGACTTGCCAAGAATGGCCAGTGTTTTGCTAACATTTTTGTATTAGCTAGATGTTTATGCTAACATTTTTGTATTTCTTGGATTTTCATTGAATTCATAAAAATAAGTTGTTTTGTGCATATATTTGTATATATGACTTAGACTTATGTATTATGACTTATGTATTGTGACTTAGACTTTAGTAGTCATGAAGCCCTTCCTGATCTGTCTGAGCCATGTATTATATTTTACTTTTTAGATTGCCAGAGCATTGATGAGATGTATTGTTTTTCAATCTAGGAAAAATAGATCAGTGGATGTAGTGTTTTAACTGGATATAATATGTGATATGGTAAACTTATAATTTACTTTCATATCTTCTGTGGAAACTTGTAACATTTCTTGACTAAATAAATGTCTTACAATTGCCATCTTGTTTATTTTGATATTTTTGCTTTTTTATGTGGAAGCATTTCATAGGATACTTTAAAATTTTGGTTGATTCTGTATAAATTTCCATGAATGATGGTAGATCTCACGTTGCTGACCGATCACGATGAGGCCACTCTGTATTCTTGTCTGTGTTCTAAGTGTTTACTTGAATTTTGTTCACTGTCTTAAATTCAACGCTAAGACAAAATTTATTAGTTTCTGTGCTAGTATAGCATACCACTAATTAGATTTTTCTGTCATCATTGTTGATCGGGTTCTGTAGCCAGCTGTGTTTATGTGAAACTTAGCTTTGATAAATATCTAATCGTAATTCATAATAATGTGCCATTCTTGGTTCACCATAACAACCACATAGACTTCTGAATTATGTTTTTTTTTTTCTGCTGGTGGTATGTTTATACACATTCACTTCTAGGTTCCCTTAGGAATTCAGATATGAACTGAACCTGAAGTGGGCTATTGCACATGGAACTCTGAGGCATTTTGCTGTACAGAACACCAGAGAATCTTCATGGCATGTTCTGTGGTAGCTAGGGGCAACAGAGAATACTGTGTAGTGAAATGACTCCACCTAACATGAATCGCACACTGGTTATTGGGAATGTTATAAATTCTTGGAACAGTCTTTTCTCTTATTCTATAAATAACCAAGGACATTGGTCTTACTAAGCTAAAAATGAAGGACAGGAATAATAAAAGCAGTTGTTGGGAGATCATCCACTAAATCAGTATTCTCCAGCTTGTGCTGGTTGAATGCATGAATCGAAATGTTTATTTTAATGTTCCTGTATCTCCCTTGTGGCAACAATAAACTTCTCCGTGGATTCATTTTAAATACAAGGGTAAATGGGAAAATAAAATCAGGCATCATTTCTGACCTGGCTCTTTAATTGATTTGCTAAAGAATGAGTAGCCAGAATTTTTAATGCAATTTTACATAAATGTAATAAATATAATAAGAGGAAAATAAATTAAATAAATGACTAGCACTCAGTATATTTCCTAGTTCCCCACGTTCTGTGTAACAGAAGAGAGGGAGAAATTACAGTTAGGTAAATGTGTTTGCTACTAAAATCGGTGTTTAGGGCATAGTGAAAGCTTCTTGCCTTCAGAGTGGGCAGAGGAATGTCTTGCAGTGGAGGTAGGTTTAAGCAGGCTGCCTGCCTTCTCTGAGTGGTACAGGAATCCTTCCCTTGTATCACTTTTCCCAAGTTTTTTTTTTTCCTACAAGCAGTTGAACCTCACACTGAGTTGGTGCTTCTCCAGCTGAGTTTCTAAACCATTCTGAGCTGGCCTTTCTGGGAAGAGTAAGCCCGTGATTTCTGGAAAGGATAAAGTTTGTGTGTGTGTTGTGGGGTGGGGCCAGAGGATCCAGAACATGTGGAGAAGTCTTTTGAAGCGCAGAGAAAAGGAGAACTTTATATCTTACTGCTTATAGCCTTAGTGGCCAAAGTCAAAGTGGATGTGAGGCAGTTAGAGCTGACTGCATGTGTGATTTACAAGACACACTTTTCTTAAGTGATTTGACTGGCAGTTTCCTCAGTCGACCATTTTCATAGTAAATTTCATTCTTTCAGATGGAAAGTACACATTAATCAGCTGCTCTTCAAGGCCTGGTGTTGGTTACTGTGTTTTGTTTAGACTGTTTTGTTTAGACACCAGGGTTGACGGCCTCAGGACATTCAGATTTTTCCTATTTTAGAACTGCTTGAGTGAGCAGCGCTAAGGGTGCTAAAGCCTATTTCCCCCTCCCACACTCAGCTAGACAACCACTGAAACAAAACCAAAAGTCAACTGAGGTGGAAAAAATAGCTTTGCCTTTGATAAACCCTGGAGAAAACAAAAGCTTTAAAAAAATTCATGCGAGTGGAAAACGTAGATGTTGTTTTGTTATTAATGTCATTTTAGAGCCCCTGGATCTTCCTTCTTAAAGGACGACAAATCTCTATGCTTGTTGTTCAGACCTGAGCTGTAATTCATGAAATGGAAGATAGTGTACCAAAAACCTTTTGGAACTAATATATTAAAGATGTGTGTTTAAATTAAAAGTCAAATCAACAAAAACAATAGCTACAATAGTAACTACAAGAATGACAAGAAAAAGTGCAACTGAAAACAAAGCTCCTTGCTTCCCTTGTATTACTGCTTGACAGCATTGCTTTGGGCAAAGAACAATGTAATACTAATTTAAAAGCTTTTACATTTGTATAAATACAAATACATACTGCTTATGTGGTCATTGAAATAGTTTTAAAATGCCTCCTGAGTTTTGAGTTCACCATGTAAAAAGACTGAGCTGTACACACAATTTGGGCTTTAAAAAATAGTTACTGGACGTCACCAGTTACGGGCCTGGTTCACAGTGCCTCATCAAGGTCCCCATCTTCTCAGAGGCAGCTTTGTGTGTCATGAGAAGGAAATGAAGAGAGTGCTGTTTAACTTAGAACAGAATTGTGGAGCCAAGAAGTCTTTCAGTCCCATGCCATTTCTCTTCCCAGTATTCTTTGTAACTTTGGTTGGCTTCCTGACTCCAGTCTATATTTTCAGTTTTTAAATTATTTTCTAGATATTCATAATATTTTCACCTGAGATGTTCCACATTATAAGTTAATGATTCAGTTGTCTTAGACTAAATGCTACCATTGCTACCTCAGTCTGTTAAACAATTTTTCAAATTCAGTAGCAGTTTCTAGCAAAAATATTGTTTTGTTATTATAACATTTACAAGATAATTAATCTTAGGGAGGTTTTGTCTTTCTTTTACAAATAAATCTTACTGTATTGAATGTTTCCCATTCCATGAAATATCTATTTAATGATACATAAAAAGAAATAGTTTCTATTCATTTACAAAATAATTTCACATTTTAAAAATTAATGTGATATCTCTGCTTTTTTGTTTACTAATGGTAAAGATTATAATTATTTCAAGTTTCATGACAAGGAATAGATCACAAGTAGAAAGTATAATTTCTAACTAAATCAAAATAGGCAACTAATTTCTTTTAAACACAAGTATTTTGATATAAACATAGTTCCTATTTAATTTTTTTGTTTGCATTGTACACATTTTTCCTTGTAAGTGGAAAACTAGAGGAATTAAAACATTAATTTTTGATATTTCAAAATAATCATTTTAATTTGGACCCAAAAGACAAATATAGCAATCTTATATAGAAATGTGTCCACCAAGTAGGAAAGGTAATTTTCTTTAGAAAACTTAAAAATATTACTGAAATTGATTTATCATAGATGAATAACAAATTTATTTAGCATTTCTAATAATGTTTCTTTGCCTATTTCAAGCATCTGAGAAATATGAATAGATTCTCCTAAAGTCTGGGAATGAAGGAGCTCATTTCTTTAACACACTATGAAAGGGGAGGCCGTAAGAAAGTTGTTTAGACAAATGTTCTCAAAGTTAAACAAAGGGAGTCTGTTAGAGTGGGCAGGTGAGAGCTTGAAGAATCTTTGACTGTTAAGGACTTTATGGCCCTGTGTATTTGGCTAACTTCAACTCTGCTGCTTAGCTAACTAGATACAATATAATTTTTTTGTTAATTTTTGTTTAAGTGAAAGTACAATATAATTTAATTTTTTTGTTAATTTTTATTTAAGTGAAAAATAAAAGTGTGTTTTTCTTGTAATTTTGTCTCTGGGTATGTGTTTTCAAAATACGAAAGAAAACAAATTTATTCAGATGTAATTGAAAATGAATGCTACTGTTCATTTTTAAAATTTTAATAAAAAGTTGGCCTATAATTCATTATTTCCTGCTTATTTTATTTACGTACTTGTTTAAAACCCCATGCAAATACCATTCAGCCCCTAACCTGTGGTTTACTAGTAATTAAAATATATTGCAACTTATTTTAATTTCTTCTAAATCAGATTTTATATATATATATGATATATATATGTATCATTATATATGATATTTGGATTTAAGATTGGGAATTTTCCCCACAGAGTTTGTTAAATGTTTATAAATTTTAAATTATAACCATTTTATAAGACAGTAAGGAAATTCACAAGAGTCAAGTGAATTTGGCTTTATGGTTGAATACCTTTTACGGTTTTCAGTCTTAGGTAGTAGCTTATTCAAGTTGATGTTTTCCTTTCAGTAAATATCTGGTGACATTAAAATTTGATAATTGAAATTCAGAAACACTCAAGAAAGGATGCTTGTTTTTAGTTTCATAATAGCAATACTCCCACAAAGAAGGTTGATGAATGATGTCTTTCAAGTGGCAGATTTATTATTTAGTGAGACAAAGCTCCTTTGGCAGTTTCTTACAAAATTAAATTAAAGTTTGTTTATAAAACAGATAAGCAGAAGTGATAATGCTGTAGCCTGAGGAGTATTTGGAAATCTAGCCCAAGAAGAGTCTTATTTTTTCAGTGATTTAACAAAGAAGTGAAATTTCTAGGAATCCAAACAGATTAACACTTAGTACCAATTAGGTAAGGTGTAAAATAGTACTCAAGTCTGACTATTTTGAAATAAAGTACTTTCTAAGTATTCAGTTTTCTAAATCTGCTTATAATACTTATCTTTTGTCTGTTTAAACAATAGTTCTTGTTTGAGTTTGTATTTACATACCAGTTACTTATACATGTGTTAATTATACCAGGACACACATATGAGGTCATTAAGAAAAGTGCCCTTTATAGATTAAAATAAAAAAGAGGTGCAGGGCTGTCTTGTTTTGTAGAATCATTGAAGAACACGTTAAACTGAATGGCATAGATATGTTATTGAAATATATTACTTTGAACATCTGATCACGTGTTTAAAGTATACCGCTTTCACAAAAAAAAAAAAAACCCCAAACCCAACACTTTCACATACATATAATCACAAATTGGGACTGTATTGGTTTCCTTAATCTGCCATAACAGTGTACCGCAAATTGGGTGGCTTAAACGAGAAAACGCGAAGGCGCTTTTCCTTCGGAACCTCCTAAGGTAGAATGTGTCCATGACTCTTTCAGTTTGTGTTGGCCTCTGCCATTCTTGGGCTAGTGGCAGCGTAACTTCAGTCTCTGCCTCTGTCATCACGTGATGTTTTCCGTGTTTGTGTGTGTGTGTGTGTGTGTGTGTGTGTGTGTGTGTTCAGATTTCCCTGTTACAAGGACACCAGTGATTTTGGAGAAGTACCTTCCATAATGACGTTTTAACTTCATTATATCTGTAAAGACACTGTTGTTAAATAAGGTCACATGGCATACTAAATGGTTTAAACCAGGGGTTGGCAGATTGTATAGGGCCGGATAGTAAATATTTTAGATTTTGCCAGATGGTGTCTGGCAATAAGTCAACTCTGCCTCTGTAGTAGGAAAGCAGAGGTAGATAGTTGTACATTAAATGGCACAACTGTATTCTGAGAAAGCCTTATTTATAAAAAGTGCCAGAGTAAATAAGGCCTGTGAGCAATAGTTTGCCGACCCTTAGCAAAGTTCTAGTTTAGTTTTTGGACAATAAAATTGTCAGTGTTTACTCAACACAAACTGAGTTGCATCCATTAGGAGTATGTTTGGCTAAAAGTAACAATACCCAACAGACAATAGTTTGCATATAGAGAGATACATGTTTTTCAAAAATGCTGGCTGGGACCTAGGCTCTATGTGACTTTATAATCCTCTTCCTTACCATGTTGGGTTTTGTCGTCCTCCTGTTTTCTATGCAGTTGTAGAGTTCTTGTTGCAGTGCCTTGTTGTTAAAGGATGTAAGACAGAGGAAAGGGAAAGGACAGCCAGCATCGCATGTATCTGTCCTCTTTTTATCTTGAATCAAAAAGCTGACCCAGGACCTTTCCACCCACTTGCTTCCTCTAGCAGATTTCTCGTAGGCCTTAATAAGTCACTGAGTCACCCCTGATTACACAGATGGCTGATGATATTAAAAATGTAAAATACTGGCCTCTATATAAAGGAAGAAAAAGGAGAAAATGAGTGGGAGGGAGTGTTTAGTTAGTCTATCGTAACTGTCAAAAGAGAGTTTGCCAGACACAGTTTATTGAAACGTCTGGATCTTAGGCTGTAACTTGGCCTTATAGCTTATTTCTTTCAAAATATATTGTCCACAGCTGTGATAAACCTGAAGCTGATTCACATTCATAGATGCTAGAAGAGGACAGTCTTCTGTCAGGAAAAAATGACTGTTAGTTCCAGCAGTAATATTGTCAGGCAGGGTAGCATTATTTGTGCTAGGTGGCCCATTCCCAATTCCTTCAGGGCAGGATCAAGACCAGGCTTGTGCTTTTGCTCCCGGAGAACCTCAAGCCTAAGGACCCTGAGTCTTTTATAATGAGCAGTAAACCTGCCCGACATTGGCCTTGAAAGGAGACGTCATCTTGATTGCATTGGACATTAAACCTCTTTTCTTTAAAAGAGAAAGGCACTATCTCAATCTGTTTGATTTTCAGATAGTCCTGAAAAAGTGGTCGGAAACTAACTCAGTATATGGTTGTAAGACATGAAAAAATAAGAGGGATCTATAGAAGATTTTCTTCCAAACATACATGCTCAGTTCTTTCTTAGAAACCACAATTGTGTCTAAATTTTGAATGATGTGTAATAGTAAGAATATAATGGCACTATTTTGGATTGTTAATAAGCTCAAAATCTTGGTTCTGACTTTCTAATATATATAATTATGTATGTATGTGATATATCTAACATGTACATTAGAAATCTCACACATAATGAAATAATGTAACTACAACAACAATGTAAACTTTTTGGTGTACATTTTTAAAATTCTTATTGACACTTTAGAAAAAAATAGTTATAAAGAAGGAACAAATATGCTATGGCCAATTCATCTAAAGCTCATTATCCTTTAAAATAGAAGACAATTCTATTTTCTTCTTTTTTGATTGAGGAGTACCTCATTCTCTTTTAAAATTTGACTACTGTAATATTGGGTTTGGACCCAAATAATTGGTTTTAGTAGGTAAGAAAGATGAAATTTATGTGTTATGAGAATGCTAGTATTTGCCTTTGTCATCGGTGTCTGTACCTCGGAGGTAAGTGCAGAGGTAAGTCTGTTTTCTATACGGATAAGCTAAATGGGTTGGGGATTTACGTGGCTTGGCAGAGGCTGTGTATAGTTAGTTGTTTGTGAGGTATTCCTAAACCATGTCTCATTACCAGTTGGCTTGTCTGAGCCTGCGGCTATTGACATGTGAAGGGTATCAGCACTGTCATGCCTTTCTCAACTTTGTTTCAGGAGAACTAATTTGAACAATTAGCACATATTGTGGTTTTGAAAATGAGCTATTTTCTCCTCTTCATTAAGCCAGAAGTAATATTGTATGTCATCTGGTCAGTCAGTGCAACTTTTATTTTTTCTGCAAGACAGCTTGTATTCGTTGGTTAAATTCAGAATGACTATTTATTTAAAGCTTTATTTGTTAAAAATAAATAATCTCTGTGTGTGTGTATGGGAGGGGGATGTGGCCTGTGACTTTTTAAGTTTTTGTGTAAATGAGCAAAGTTTTTCATTTTTCTTTTATGAAAATAAGAAAGGTTATCTACTTTGTTCTGAAATATATTAATGAAAATAAAACATTAGCTCATTTTTAGATGCTGAAAATATTTGAATGTTTGTTATAAAGTTTTTTTTTTTTTTAAGACAGAGTCTCCCTATGTCACCCTCAGTAGAGTGCTGTGGCATCACAGGTCACAGCAACCTCAAACTCTTGGGCTTAAGCAACTCTCTTGCCTCAGCCTTGCAAGTAGCTGGGACTACAGGTGTTTGCCACAATACTTGGATATTTTTTTTTTTTTGTTGTTGTTGTTGTAGTTGTCGTCGTTTGGCAGGCCTGGGCTGGGTTTGAACTCGCCAGCTCTGGTGTATGTGGCTGGCGCTCTAGCCACTGAGCTACAGGCACCGAGCCTGTTCTAAAGGTGTTTTATGGGACATACTGATTTTTTATGACCAGATTGACATGTGAAGCTGTCATGTTTATTCTTTTTTCCAGAAATCTCAGAAAGGTTTAATTTAACTACAGATTTCCATACTGGATAGGCAGGTCTCATTTATCTGATTAAAGTAAGTTTCCAAGGATGCAAGTTCTAAAGAAACAAATTCTCTTTACCAAATTTTGTGTGAATTTTTTCCAGTATGATTCTTATTTTATTTATTCTTATTTTAGTTGCAAACACATGTGGAAAAAGTATGTTTTATAAAGCAACTGAAGTCATAAAGTTGGTAATCCATCACAATGCTTTTTTACCCCCACTGTATCAGCACTTGGTAAACTACAGCCTGTGGGCCCAATCTAGTTTGTGCTTCTTTCTGAAAGTAAATTTTCAGTGGCACAGAGCCGTGCCCACTCATTAAATTATTGTCCATAACTACTATGGTAGTAGCAAGTAGTTCCATAGACACCATGTGGTTTGTAAAGCTGAAAGTATTTACTCTATGGGCGTTTATGGAAAGAGTTTGCCAATTCTTATGCTACTGATATGATCTTCCACAATAGTCTTAGACATTTGGCATTTTTTTAAACATAAATATTGTTTTCTTTTTGCTGTTTTCTTCTCTCTTATTTTTGCCAGTAATACTGTGTGCATTACTGACAATTGTGATCTTCAAAAACAATAAAATTTTGATATTAGGTAGTCAATGATTGATAGCTAAAGCCTATAAGACTGACACTTCCTATCTTGTGTCAGTGTTCTGATATCTGTATAATTTCAAAATACAATAAATGTAAATCTTTTTATAGTTTTTCTATTTTCCTTTCTTCCTTTCTTCCCTTTCTACCCTTTTGATTTCTTTCCTTTTTCTCTCCTCTCCTCTCCCGCCCCCTCTCTTGCATTTAATTGATTGGCTATCCTATATATTCCATGGAGCTGTCTGCAATCTAAACCTCTGGAAAGATTATTAAATATAGATTCTCATACTTTATGTAATGTCTGCTGAATCCACCAGTTGGGATCTGTGCATTTGTGTTGTTAAATAGTGTCTTCACCATTTCTTTCTTTCTTTCTTTTTTTTTTTTTAGAGAAAAAATCTCACTTTGTCACTCTTGGTAGAGTGCTGTGGGGTCACAGCTCACAGCAACCTCCAGCTCCTGGGCTTAGGCGATTCCCTTGCCTCAGCCTCCCAAGTAGCTGGGAGTACAGGCGCCTGCCAAAACACTCGGCTATTTTTTTCTTGCAGTTTGGCCGGAGCAGGTTTGAACCCACCACCCTTGGTATATGGGGCCAGCGCCCTACCCACTGAGCCACAGGCACCCATCTTGTCCTCACCTCTAATATCTACTTTAAGAATCCTCCTGACCCAAATTGTCTCCTATAAAAAGAGAGAGGACCATTCCTAAATGGTCCTGTAAAATTTTGTAGGACCATTGTGTGGGAATAGAATTTTGGATGTATTCAGAACTCTTGACTTTACTAAGCTTCCTTTATCAGCATTGTAGGAATCCACTCCCAGTCATAAGTCATTTAAAGCGTCACCAAGAAGAATAAGTTTCTTTAAGGCCTTTAAGGGAGTTTTGTTGGAAAAGATTGATTGAAATTCTCTTTTTATTTTTTTTTTTCAGATTAGCCTAATGATTCTACTTGGAATTTACTTTTACCTGCCAGCTTTTTGTCACTGCCTTTTCCTCATTGCCTATTTCCTACTTATGCAAATCCTTTTTCCTATGACGGTATAGCTAACTAAAGCCTCTCTGCCACACCCCTATTTAGGGTCAGCGGTTTCAGATGACTGTGTTTTTTTTTCTGACTATAGCTTTTATCAAGGTTTTTACCGTGGCAGTTAACCAAATATTGTGAAATATTTTTATCTTTTTAAACTGGGATAATACATGTCATTTTTAATATCTTATTGTAAATTTTTTTAAAGCAAAACTCACTTTTCTTCATCTGTCTCCCATGGTATCCAGAGCAGTGCTTCATACTTGGCAAACACTCATGATAATATATGATTATTTCTTTAGTATTACTGTAGGATTATTTGAAAATCCTGATTTATTCCTAGATTATGAGCTACTAGGCCCTGGGGAGTAGGGAAAGGGAAGATGTTAACATTGAAAAATATTCAGTGAAGTTTCTAAAGGATAACTTTTAGAATGTCAGGGTAAACTCCAAATCTCAGCTTCTTGAGATTTGGTAGTAAGTAAGATTTTAGAAGGACAAAATGCTCATAGCATAGTAATACTAATATTATTATTATAGAGCAGTTATATTAAAGCAACTCTTAATTCTGTGTGTATACTAAATGTCTTAATGTCGTGACATTCTTGAACAAAGTTTATGAAATTAGTACAATTTGGAAGTACTTATTTAATGGAGTGTCCTTGTATCTCCCCTTGGTATCTATAAGTCAAATCTCTACACAATCCCCAGCTTTGTCATTCTGCCTGCTCCCACAAAGTACTCATCATATTTCACGGTTTTCCTATTGACTTGTTAGTTCTGAATCTGAGCTCCTATCAGCGTTTTCAGTTTTCACTTCCTCTAATTCTTATTTTAACATTTCTTCAAAGACTGTTTTTGTTTCTGCCCTGTGTTGTATTTACTACTCTAAATACATAGGACTTTTCAGCAAGTGGGAAATCCTCCCAAAGTCTCTGCTTTCGACATGAATAGTTCAGTTTCGTTTGGTGTGTGTTACTGATCGAAGCCCTTCATTCTCTATCTCATGCTGTGCAGCTCCTGGTTATTATATCAATTAGGACTCTTACAGGAGTGCGTCAGTACATGCGCTCGAATTTAAAAAAGAAAGTCTTGGCTCGGCGCCTGTGGCTCAACGGGCTAAGACGCCAGCCACGTACACCTGAGCTGGCGGGTTTGAATCCAGCCCGGGCCGCCAAACAACCATGACGGCTGCAACCAAAAAATGGCTGGGCGCTGTGGCGGGCGCCTGTAGTCCCAGCTACTTGGGAGGCGGAGGCAGGAGACTCGCTTGAGCCCAGGAATTGGAGGTTGCTGTGAGCTGTGATGCCACAGCACTCTATCCAGGGTGACAGCTTGAGGTTCTGTCTCAAAAAAAAAAAAAGAAAAAGAAAATCCTTTTTGTCCACCTAGAGAAAGACAGAAAGAGGAGAGAATGAACACAGCCGCAAGTTTCTCCTTTAAAGCATTCTCTCCTGGATCTTAAAAGCTGCCACTGGCTGACCAACTTTGAGTGGCTACTTCCAGGACTATCAGACCCTAAGTGGAAGTAAGGGCTAGAAATAAGAATGCATAAAGCTATTTGGAATTATTCTTTACAAATTTATTATATCTTGAAATACAGGTGTAATATAGTAAATGTATTTAAAGTGAAAGAGGAGTTACTTTTAGAGGAAGCAATAAGATGCACTATCAAGTTCAAATCATACTCAAATGTTAGTAAATATATAGGCAATATAGGCAACAAAAAGTACTGTCCGCATTAGGTTTGACCATTAATCTGAAACTGAACCACCATCTGCACTGGCAAACAGAAAATGTTTCACTCTTTCAGACTGTCCTGTTGCTGCGCTACTGTATTTTGAGTCCTAAGGGAGTTCTCAGGGCATGTCAGCCACCCTGCAGAATCTTGCATTTCAGTAGATAACAAACTTCAGCTTTCCTGTACAAAGTAGAAGACTCACCCTGCTCGGCTTGTGTATAAACCTCATCTCTCTTGCTGTGACAGTCCCATTAAGATGCCATCAGGCCTCCTGCTCAATGGTCACAGAGTCATTCAATCAACAAATATGTACTGAGTTGCTACAATGTCTCAGGCCCTCTCAGAGGTGAAGGACTCAAGGAAATGGGCTTATTCAGTGATGCAGTGGTGGCAGTAACATTTAAAGAGCATTTGTTAAATACCGTTTACAAATTACAAAGAACAGACCTCTCTTACTGTCTTTTTTTTTTTTTTTTAGATTTTCTTTTGTTTTTAATTGAATCATAGCTGTGTACATTAGTTCAGTCATGGGGTACAGTGTGCAGGCTTCATATACAATCTGAAATATTTTCATCTACCTGTTCGACAAAACCTTCATGAGATTTTCTCATTTATTTTGTGAAAACATTTCTATTCTGCATTTAGTAGGCTTCACCTGACCCTTCCAAGATGCAACTCAAGTGTGATCCCACCCTTTACCCTCTCTCCCCTCACCCTCCCCTCCCTCCCTTACCCCCTTCCCCATCTTCTTGGGCTATAAGTGGGTTGTAGCCTTCACATGAAAGCTATAAATTTGCTTCATAGTAGGGCTGTATACATTGGATACTTTTTCTTCCATTCTTGAGATACTTTGCTCAGGAGAATGTGTTACAGCTCCATCCATGTAAATATGAAAGAGGAAAAGTCACCATCTTTCTTTAAGGCTGTGTAATATTCCGTGGTATACAAGTACCACACTTTATTAATCCGTTCGTGGATTGATGAGCACTTGGGTTTCTTCCATCACTTAGCAATTATGAACTGGGCTGCAATAAACAATCTGGTACAGATATCTTTGTTGTACTGTGAATTTTGGTCTTCTGGGTATATACCAAGTAAAGGAATTGCAGGGTCAAATGGCAAGTCTATTTTTAGATCTCTGAGTATAAAAGTGTGCCTGAAGACATGTAAAAGCTAGCAAGGTGGTGTATATTTATAAGGTCAAATTTTGAAAGAAGATGGAATCAAGGGATAAATAATCAGATGGGTGAGATTATTGCTGGTTTCTAAAGGGTCCATGCATTGCATTTGACAACATTAGGGGTTAAAGGACAAAAGCTGTCATCCAGGTCCTGTAAAGCATGGAACCATTTTGAGTTGAGACTATAAGTGAACCAGTTTTTTCAGGTCTTAAAGTCAGGCTTCAAATCACTTGAGTAGCTGAGAAAAATGTCAGCTCCTAAAATGGGACTAATGTTATATACTGCATTGAAAGGCAGTTATCTGAAGCAAACAGAATACTATCTAGGGAAGGTGCATTATCCTAGTTGTCAAATTATTTCTATAAAGAAATCTTTGAATACAATGTCCAGCATACAATTAAAGATAAGCTGACACATAAGGAAATAAGTTAACATAAAAAAGAACCAGCGGAAGTGACAGATGGCAGGTTTTCTGGATAATTTCCAATGCAATTATCAGGTACTAAATTTAAAATAATAATGCTTACTGTTTTCAAGTAGAAATAAGATGAGATTACAAATTTTGTCAGCAAATTAGACCCTATAAAACGATATAGTAGTTTTGAAAGAAGAACCGAAAAGAAATCCTAAGACTGAAAAAATACAGCAACTGAAGTTAAGAATTCAGGGGATGGATTTTAAACAAATTTAGGAACAGATGAAAATATAATTAATGAAGTAGAGTTTAGGGCAAAAGAAGCAATCCAAAATGAAGTATAATAAATACAGAAAAAGAGATAAGAGACATAGAGGATATAGAGAGAAGGTCTTACTTATTTAATTGGATTTCCACAAAGAAAGAGAATGAAGAAGTGTTATATCATGAAGCCCATGGTTATGAATGTTTTGAAACTAAGAGAAAATATAAATGCATAGATTCAAAAAGACATACCAACTACAAGCAAATAAGTACCTTGTCAATAAAAAGAAATCTACATCCAGACACATCATAATATAAATGTAGAAAACCGAAGACACCTTGTATTATTATTTCCTGAGCAAGTTGTCAATTTTCTTGCATCTGTTCCTTGTCTTGTACTATTCCCCTACCATTATCCTCATCTGTTTGAGTATTAGACATTATCCATCAAGCTTCATCTCATAATCCTCCTGTTCTTAAGTCCAATTCGATTTATAATTAAAATTATCAATAATAATTTAATGTCCACAACATTAATCTTACTGCCTTGGCTGGTACTATCATTACTGAGTACTCATCTAGTCCCAGGCATCGCCCTTGGCACCAGTCATACACTATCTCATTTACCTTCATAAACTCAGCAGAGGTTATGACCCAAGAAAACCCAGAAGCCATCCAGCTCTGTCTGAACTTGTATAGCATTGTACCTGTTTCGTACCACCTATAACATTTTCCCTTGAACTCTTGTAATTTGTATGCAAAGCCCATGTTAGGACCTAGGTCATAGCTTTGCTGATATGTGGTAGGTGCCATTCATTTATAGAGTGAGTCTTGCTTGTGGCTCACTTGGCTAGTCCCTGAGATGCTTTAAGTGCCTGTGGGTCTGTTAAAAGTCTGAGCAGTCACTCCGGTGGAGACTGGGCGCCCATCTGCACACCTTATCATGTCTGCCTTGCTCAGCGGCACCCGTTCACACGTTAAATTGAAAGCAGTGACCGATGCTCTATTTAAAGTGTCCTCGAAAATGGTACTCAAGTGTGTCACACAGCTATTTCACTGATGTGGGCAAGACATTTATGGAGAGGTTGTTTTTCCTTTGGAGGGGGGCTTTATAACCAGAAGCTGTTCTATCACACCCAGGTGGATGTCAAAGGACACAATGAAAAAAAAAAAAACAAAAAACACTACTAGTTACTTCCATCTCTATCAAGACATAATCTCTCTGGTTATTTTCTACATCAAGCCGTGTCTCTTCCACCAGCATCCAAAGATCACTAAATATGACCTGGGGCCAGTAAAGTTGAAGCAGGAATTGTCCAGAGCAGAAGGAATAATTGCGGCTTCCCCCATTAGCATTCTGGCACTGGCTCTCTCTGGGTTTGCTCACCACCTCAGCCTGACAGCTTAATGGTTTGTGGGGCAAGGCACATTTTAGCACAGTCAGTTGCTTATGGGGAGGGGAACGCTGGGAAAGCACTAGGTAGAAGTCTCTAGAGAAATGGGGCTCTGTATAGGAGCAGAGGTGTTAAGTTAGGGGAAACAGCCAATGTCCTCAGAGCCAGACTGTCAGGGCTTCAGGAAAACCAGCAATTTGTGTGAACTTTCGCGTGCTGCTGCCTTTCCCCCTCTGCCTCTCTGTCTGGCACTTTTTCCTTGGGCATCCTTTGAAATAAATCCTTATTGATTCTACTGATTAACTTCGCTCCTTGCATTTTTGCCAGCCAGGACTTTTAACTTTCTGAACAGCACCAAAATTCTACTCTCCTTCCCACCTCCCTCTCCCTCTGCCTGAGTGAAAGTAATAACCAGCAGAAAGGGTTCAAGACAGGTCCACACTATGCCTTCTGCCCTCTTACCCTAACATCCATTTCCGTATGAGTTCTGGAGAATTTGGGGAATCCTTACTCCCACAGGGTTGGAAAATGTTTGCCAGAACCCGTGGGGCTGGGGATGCAGTTCAGATATGTTAGGGGACAATGGAGGCTTGTGCAACTGAGGAGACTGCATGTTGAGATGGGACAACAAAATGTCTAGAGTGACAGAGAGTCCTCACAACACCCAGAGCAGGAGAGTTCTGGGGACTTCAGCAAGAAACATGTCCCATGAGACTTGGCCCTTCACTTCAAACCTGTGATTTGTATGACGGATTCCCCAGGCACCCCCTGGCATGATGGTCTACTCTGGGTAGCTCTGAAACTCTGGGGTGGTCAGTGTTTCTCAGTGGAAGTGCCACGGGCATTTTGGGTGGGACAGTTCTTCATTACACAGAGCCATGTTTCACAAGGCAAGAGGAGCATCCCTTTGGTTCCTAAAAGCCAGGAGCACTTACTCAACCACAAAGCCTCTATACATTTCCAGATGCCCATGGAAAGGGAAAATGGCACCAGACTGAGAGTTTCTGCAAGTTCAAGAGGAGGAAGAGTGTGATGGACACCTTGCCTGCATTTAACATCTATGCCTGTTTCTATAGAAATTTTTTTTTTTTTTTTTGAGACAGAGCCTCAAGCTGTTGCCCTGGGTAGAGTGCCATGGCATCACAGCTCACAGCAACCTCCAACTCCTGGGCTCAAGTGATTGTCTTGCCTCAGCTTCCCAAGTAGCTGGGACTACAGGTGCCCGCCACAATGCTCAGCCATTTTTTGATTGTAGCTGTCATTGTTGTTTGGCAGGCCCAGGCTGGATTCGAACCCGCCAGCTCTGGTGTATGTGGCTGGCACCTTAGCCACTTGAGTTACAGGCACCGAGCCCAGAAATGGGTTATTAAAATGTCACTGACAGTTGAGTGATCTTGAACAATTCTTTTCAAAAACTCTTATAAGCCTTCACTGAGGTCCGTGGTGGTTAAATGGTGATAGCAGAAGCCATCTCTTAAGTTTGTTAGAAAGATTAATATTAGCAAATTAGTCATATGTTCTTTCAATTTTCTACGCATGTTATATGCGTGATCCCATCTGATCTTTACAGCCAGCCACTCAATGAAGTAAGTTCTATCATCATTCCCATTTTACAGATGAAACTTTTTATTCCTGTCTTACAGATGCAAAGACTTAACTATTTTATTCAAGGTTATGTAGCTAGTTGGCCTATAACTTAGGCTGTCAAACTTCAGCATGCTTCAGTCTCCTGGAGGGCTTGTAAGAATCACAGATCGCTGGAACCAAGCTGTGGAGTTTCTGATTTAGTAGGTCTGGGGTGGGCCTGAGGATTTGCATTGCTAACAAGTTCCCAGTGCTGCTGAAACCCACTGACCTGAGTCTCCTGATTCATAACTCCCCCAAATGTGCAATGTATGGTACGTTCTAGATGGCAGGTAGAGAATATGTCCCTGTCCCCATACACACACAGCATACACACTCAGTGGTTTTGGTCACATGTGGCCTTGGACAGAGTGCACAGGGAAGAGTCTCACTTGGGTTAAACTTCACTGTCAATCTACCGAGACTCCCTGTGTTCCTCACGCCAGTGTGGAGAAGCAGTGTCCTAAGTAGGCACGAGTGAGGTCCTTGAGCCTTGTGGTAGGAGAGAGCCTCTCTCCCAGCCCCTGACTGTCTTCCCTGGGACTCTGCCACCCTGTCATCATCCACCTTGCAGGATCAGAACCCTACATTCAGGATATTTGCATATTTCTGTTCTGTTTGTGTTTTCTGTGGCTATCAGGTTTTTATTCTTCTCTTTTATGAAGGTCAGCCTGGCAAAGAGGAACCAAAGACAGGGATTTTCTTTCCTACATGCTTGGGCCTAGATGTCAGAACAACATCTCCCTGTGGCTCTTTATGTTGGTGGCTGCTGGAGACAAAGTGAGGGAAGACTGACAGGTGACATGGGGTGGGGCAGCCTCCTGCTTGCTCTGTCAGCCACCTGCCCCACCTGCAGATGCTTCCAGTGTAATATCATAACCACCACTCATTGCCATCAATTCCTTCCTAAGTGTAGGGGCTTAAGCTGTGCAACTGATAATAGCTGTGGGGGATGGGTCAGATTTTCAAAATTCACTTTTTAGACAAAGTAAGTTGGAGAAATTCAGAAATGTGCTGAGGTTCACACAATATGCAAGTGACAAAGCCAGGACCAGAGCCCAGGGCAGTCTTAGATGAAGCCCAGGCCCTTGGTCCTGTCACACTGATGCTCATTACAATCTTGGTGCTTGCTTTGTCTGGATCAGGCAAAACTGTTTCCTTACTGTGGGGACACTGTAGTTCCATCCACCTTACTCAGAAGCAGATATTCCTGGAAACTTGTGAAGTTAGTGATGCCTCAGGCTTCAGACTAGCTCAGCTTGAGACCTTGCCCATGAACCTGAGCTGGTCGTATAACCCACAGAGCCTGAGTGTCTCCCCTAGGTGAGCTCCAGGACCCTTTTCCTCTCTTGCTGGGCTGCTATGTGGACAAAGATTTGGGACCCTGGGAAGAAAGGCAGTATGTCTCCAGCCCCACTAAGCTGGTGCAGGGACTCTTAGACACCAGCAAAGGCTCCACCGCTGCCCCTGACTCTACAAGCCTGGTGCACATCCCTCCTCCTTCAGAAGTAGGAGAGGTCAGTGATTGTCTGACGTCTTTTCTTGGAGGAATTGACATGCAGGCAGGTCCAGGGTTAGGGCAGGACCAGTGATGCTCAGCAGCCTGCTGAGAGGTTGCTGTGTGCTGGGGGATTTTCCCCTCTGTTGGATTGATAAATGGCCCCGGAGGGTGGGGAGAAGGAGTGCAGGCCAGGGCATGTAGGTCATGGTGGCCCCTGCTGCCCACGCACTTCTCCGTGAAATTGACAACAGAAGAAAGCTTGAAGAAAGACTTGATCCAGATAAAGTCGTTTGAAACATTTTCCTGGCTCCCCTTGGTACCTGTGGTTTCCCTGTCATTGTGGGTTTGACAGCTCAATCTCAGAGGGCCTTTGGCCTCCACTTCCTCTCTGGCCTCCCACCTCCCTTGCTGTGCAGAGGTCCCTGTGGAGGATCCTGAACCCACTCTTGGGTAAAAGGGGTGCCTGGGTCTGGTGGCACGTGCGCCTTGGTCCTGAGACACCCTGCGTGTTTGTCCCAAACTAAGGAATCCTAGCTGATGGCTTTAGAGAAGGTCTTAACTTTCTGAAATAACACTTCAGATGCTGAAAATGACCCTGTAAGAACAATGAATGGACTTAAAGGATTAAGGCTCCCTCACTAAAGGCTGCTTTTATTGTTTCTGGCCAAAAAAGAACTACCAAGTCTTATCATTGGACAACTAACTCCTCTCAAAGCTCAATCGTACGTCGAGTGCTTGGTGGGTGTAGTTGTTGCTCAGTGTTCATTTGGGGCATCACCAGGTCCAGGTTCCAGCCTCTTTGACAAATGATATGGCAGCCACCTGAGTATGTCTGAGACATCCTGACCCATTGCTGGGTTGGCTGGTGACCTGCGAGTTCTCGGAGCATATCAAGATCTCTGCCTCTAACCTGCAGGTACAGGCCCTGTTTCTGCCCTTTGTAGGAATACAGAAAGAAGCTCATGGTCCCCCCGGGTCACAGCCCCCAGTACAGTTTAAACATACCTGGGCCCTTCAAGACTTCCTGGACATCTCTAGCTGCTCTTCCCTTGTCATCTTTTTAATCAGCCAAATGCCCCTGAGAGTGAGGTCAGCTTAGCAACCCTCCTTGGCAAGAAGCAGAATCTGCCACATGGAGTGGGGGCCCAGCTGTTTGAGAACACCTGCTTTTCTGCAAAAGTATTATCCCCGTCTCTTCCAGACTTCTCAGAGCCCCAACCCTCAACTCGTCTAAGTCATCTCTTTAGGGCCTAGGCAGCTGCTGTGCCCTAGCTGCTGGGCGAGGTGGCTCCCTGGACTGGCTCTGGATGACAGCCAGACTGCCAGCCTCTCTCCGCAGCTCCTCCTGGTTGGGTCCTCGGGGCTGATCTGCCCAAGGACTGGCTGCCTAATTAGTCTCCAGGCGACTGTAGCCCTGTGGAGCAGCCTATATCTGGCAGGTTTGCTCAGAGGAAAAGAGTGGCTGTGTCACGTGGGGACTGTGTGGGGCTGAGGGAGCCTTGTCCAGAAGCTCTTGTCTTCCTTCCTTCTGCTCCTTTCATAACCCGGTCGCATTTGTTGAGACCCAAAGTGATAGTGGCGCATGCGCAGAGCAGGAGGCAGCCGTAGGGCGGGCTTTCGTCCTTCCTTTAACATACAACTTTTCCTTAGGTCTGGCACAAGGGCCAAGCTTGGAATGAAAGGATAGGAATGAGTCCTTGTCAGGGAACAGCAAGAAGAAAGCCTGAGCTTTCTGGGGAGAGCAATACTGCACAGTCGGAAGACGGCGGGGATGGCGACTGCGAAGCTGAGGGCAGCCGCGCCCGAGTGAAACGCGTCCACGTATTAACTCGCTTCGCGCTCACAGTCGCCCCGGGGGCTGCGGGCTGTTATAGCCCCATTTTACACACGAGGAGCCCAAGGTGCAGAGAGGACCTCGTTCAAGGACTCAAGCGGGAGGTGAGAGTTTCTTAGTCCTGATGGCTGTGAGAAGCGCAGGGGGTGGACCCTGTGTGTGAGTCCGGCTCCGTGAATCTCTGTCTAATGTGATGCTAAGGTCTGCCTGGTGGGGACATGGCGAGGATTAACCAAGGTGACGGGGTCAAGGGTACAGCCCAGGGCCTGGCAGGGGGCAGGTTCTCAGTGACGAGCGCCTGTCGTGAAGGGGAATAGGCCTTGATTTTCAATCACAGAGAAAATGTCCTGTCTGCGGGGCATGCAGGGATGATCTCAGCCGAGCCGTCAAGCATGAGTCCGGGAACAGAGCAACCTGGGTTCTAAACTCTGTCACACTCGTCTCTTGGCTCCCTTGGGTGAAGGTGTTGCGCTATGGACTGTGGAGTACGGGGTGGCTGAGGTAAATGTGATAAGGAAAATGCCCGAGCACCAAGGACCCCCTCCCTTTTCCTCTGCAGCCGCTGTCGAGGAGGCTGGGAGGAGGGGACATGAGTCAGGTGGATGGTCTCCATCACAAAAGGTCATTACCAGAAATAGGATCTTGAGATTCATGGGTCTGGCCCCCCTTGCTATTCTTTCATGGATCTCACACCCAGGTCACAGTCCCACCTCTGTCTTGACAAGGCTGGACAAACCTCGGCACCGTGGGAAGTGATGTAGGGTCTGTGATGTTTTGGGCACCTGCCTCCATCCTCTGGGCAGTGTCTCAAAGTCAATCAGCTGTCAGGGGAGGTGCAGCACCGGATGTCAGAAGAGTCTTTCTAGTAATTTTTGTGATTTGTTTTCTTGAAGAGGGGGTGATTTCTGGCCCACTTAGTTGGTCCTGTGACCTTTAATGTGGAGGAGGAGAGAGAGTTTGGAGGAGGAGTTGAAGGATCACTGCTTCATTTTCTTAAGGATTACTGGTGCCTGCATTATTTGTATGTTTTTCTACCTACACTTTCCTTATAGAAATCTCCTAAAGCCACTTGCCCATTTTAAAAAATGTGGAATTGTTGAAGTGATATAATGCAATAAATCACAAATCCCCTCACTTGGGACAGATACACCACAATAGCTTACACAATGTGGATGGTAGACTGAGGAACGAAGGTGGGGTGCGGCCCCTAGGATTGTGGTATCTCTGCCCTCAAGGCACCGTCAGAACTCACCAAATTGGGGAGGGTGCCATTCTGTGTATTGAATTTTACTAGACCTATTATCTTTCATTCTTTTAAGACACAAATCTAGTTAAATAGAAGTTCTAGTAATTTCTTTTCATATTCCTTATTTTGGAGATCACTGAATTAAGAGACTTAAGGGCCAGCCAGCCCACTGCCCATCCCATGTGCACCAGCTTCTGGCTGCTCTCCATCTGGAAGTGCAGTCTTCACCCCCCTTTGCCCCCATGGCATCTGTGCACATGTGCACACCCTGGGTAAGTCTCCATGGATATGCCCCTTGGAGCCAGACTTTCCACTGTAGCACTGGCCATAGACACCAGGGTGGGGAGGGCCCGGCAGGAGGAACACGGGCCATGCTCCCCTCACTTGGAAGTTGCTCCTCTTTCGCGGGGACTCCACAGAGAGGAGGCTAGAGGTATGAGTAGGAGGTGTGGTGGTCCTGTGGCAGGTCAGCTGGGGAGTCCTGGTTCAGGGTCAGGGGAGATTTGGACCTGCTGTTGGATTCTTCACTACGTTTCCTGCCAAGAAACATTTTGTCCTCTCTCCCTTCATGCTGACCAGTTGTCCATTTCAGTCTGAGTTCTGGCTGCCCCTCCTCTTCACCTCTACACACGCATCAATCTGCTGCTTCCTCGACATGGGCCGTTTTGTCCAAGCAGGATTGGCCCAGGGTGTTGTTGTAAAGGGGCCATTGTACTTTCCAGCCTCCTTTTCTTTAGCCTCTGTCCCTGAAGGACTGTCTCTGAATATCACTGCCTCTGTTGCCTGTTGAGTTGCTAAAAAATAAAATAAATCCTTATTCTGTCCTGTGGAACAACCCCACATGGGTCTGTGAGAAGTGGGTCCCAACCAAAGTTCTAGGGTCCTGGAATGAGGGGATGAAGTGGGCTGATTCAAGGAGATGGGCTGGTGCAGGTGACAGGTGCAAGGCAGGCTGGGGGCAGAGGAAGGGAGGTGCAGGCCTCAGGCATGGCAGGGAGTGTGCAACATTTTGGGTCTGTAGCCTGTATGCTTGGGAAGCTCAGCCTCCACGGAGTCAGAACTCCCCAAGGTGGGCAGGGCCTCTGCAGCTTCATAGGCTAGCAGAGCAAAGGGAGAACAGAGGCCCAGAGCATCAAATGGAGAAAAATGGTTTTCTTGTAGAGCCAAGTTTTCTTGTTTTAAGTAAGCACAAGGGACTCTTGATGTGGAAGGGAATCTTTGAATTATTGGAAGATGCTTTGGGATGGAAAACTGTGCTGAGGCTGGCCTCTGTGGATTTGGGGGAACCCTTTGAACAGGGAGTGACTGGAGACAAGTGAAATCTTTTCATGTTGGGGGCTTCACACCCATTTACCTCCTGAATTTATGCCTGCCCAAGGATGTGGCTACATATGGGGTAAGAAGGGCTCAGAATACCGTCAGGGCTGCTCTGGGGGGCAACTGAAGGTCACACAGTCCTGTCATTTGCTCTTCCAACTCCGAGCGGGTGCCCACAGATCTGAGTACCATGCATGGGAATACAGGTAATAGCGTCTTCACCTCGGCATGCTACTACTTTGTACTTGACTTAATATTTTAACCTGTGTTCCCTTTGCTGCTAAACCCTTATACTGGTATATGAGTATGAGTTCCTGTTTTAAATCCTTAAACCCTTAGCAGCAAAGGGAGCACAGGTTAAAATATTAAGGCAAGTACAAAGTAGAAAGCAATAAAGACCCACGCTTGTACACATGATATTGTTTTGGAAATTAAGGGAAAGAGAGAAGTTAGGAGGGGTTTGTGGTGGTGGCAGTGACCAGTTCTATGGATTGTTCTATTTATTCCTCACCATGTAGAAGGCACATCCTGTCACCCCCCCCACTTTATGGTTGAAGAAACAGAGTACTAGAGGGAGTAAATAATTTTTCCAAGGTCAAATTTGTAAGTGGAGAGCTAGGGAGGATAGAAAGGTGGAAAAGGGGATTTCTGGGAAAGGTAGTGACTTGGTGAAGATGTGAAAGCAGGATGGCACAAAGTGCCTATGGGCATGGGAGAGGGCTTTCACTGGAGTAGAAATCATGACAGCTGATAGAAGTCTTAAAATATGAGTCTAGGGCTGTCCCTTACTCTGTAGGCAATAGGGAGCCATTGAGGACTTTTGAGTCAGAGAGTGCCATGATCAGAGCAGACCAATGTTTAGGAAAGAGGAGAATCTGGAGATATAGAGAATGGTGACTGTAAAGGATGTGTGTCAGACCATGGAGTGTGCACAGAGGATGATATGACATTATTTTGAACAATGCAGGAAAGAACATTTCCTTTCACTTTGACAAGAGGCAATTGATTTCATAAGAATGAAGGAAAAGTGGCCCGATATTCCAGTTCTTCTTAACTCCAGCCACATGTTTGTACCCGTCATCCTGACCCCAGACAAGGCCGTAGTCATTACTGTTCCATCCCTTTTCTGTCTTCTTACCAGATTTCTTTGCTAGGAATGTGTTAGTTTTCTAGATCACTCAAATGCCAGTTTGTTGGAATGGGTAAAAGGTCTTCCATGCCTTAGATGTTTCTTGACTTTGAGGGAGGGAGTACGAAGTTGGCACATGGATCACGGTGGTGAAAGTTTTATTCTGCAGAGGAAAGAGAAGTTGACTTGGCCCTGGGCCCAGCCAGGGGCTGCTTTTATGGTTCTAGCATGTGTGAGTTCTGATTTTGAGTTTCTGCATGTGTAAAATGGAGACATGAGATTCTATATATTAATGGTTCTCAAAGTCTGGTCCCCAGTGCAATTTACTGAGCCCTGCCCAAGACCTGCCAAACCAGCCAGTCAGAGCAGGCTACAGGTAAAAGCCACTGCTGCTGGTCACAGTACCAACAATTCAGCCGTTTATCTGAACTTGAGTGCCATGGTTCTCATCTTGTCTAAACACAGGTCTCATAGGTCTGGAGTGGGTCTGAGAATTTTATTCCCAGCAAGTTCCCAGGTGAGAAACATTGCTAGCTAGCTTTGTGGCCTTGGACAGACTTCTTCCTTCTTGACTTTCTGTAAAGTCAGACTCTGAAAGTATCCACCTTACAGACTGGTACAAGAAATAAGTAATTCAGGTAGAGTCCTTTGTACATTCTTCATTCATAAACACTCTTCCTGTTAAATAATGAGTCTGTAGCATGCTTTACCCATGCAGAGGGTTATTTTGAGAGTTGGATGGCAGAGAACTTTGTGTCTATTAAAAAAATTTTTTGTGTGTTAAAATAAAATAAATCAAAGTTTGTCATTTTAAGTCTGCTGTTCACTGGCATTAATTCCATTCACAATGTTGTGCACCCATTGCTGCTGCCTATCTGCAGGAGTTTGTTATCTTCTGCAACTGAAACTTTGTAGCCATCAGTAACAACTCCCCATTCTCTCCTCCTCCAAGCTCTTAGGTATGAATTTGCCTATTCTAGATATTCCTGATAAGTGGAATCATGCCACATTTGTCCTTTTATGTCTGGCTTACTTCACTTAGCATAATGTTTTAAAGATCTACTCCTATCACAGCATGTATCAAACTTTATTCCTTTTTACAGCTGAATAATTCTCCAGTGTGAGGATATATCACATGTTGTTTATCCATTCATCTGTGATGGAAACCGCTTGTTTCTACCTTTTGGCTCTTAAATATTGGCTACAATGAACACTGGTGTATGAGTATGAGTTCCTGTTTTAAATCTTTAAATCTTTTTTTTGGAATATACCTAAGAGTGAAAGTGCTGGTTCATGTGGTAATTCTTCGTTTATCTTTTTGAGAAACTGCCAAATTGTAGTTTTCCACAATGGCTGGACCACTTGACATTCTCTCTCGCAATATTCAAGAGTTCCACCTTTTCCACATCTTCACTAATACTTGTTGTTTTCTGTTTTCTAGATTATAACCATTCCAGAGGATGCTAAATGGTATCTCATTGTGTTTTGATTTGCATTTCCCCAGTGGCTAATGAGGTTGAGCATCTTTTCATGTGTGTGTTGGCCATTTGTATACCTCCTTTGGAGAAATGTCTCTTCAAGTCATTTGCTCATTTTTAAATTGGGCTGTTTGTTTTGATGTTTTTGGGTTGTAGGAATTCTCTGTGTATTCTGGATATTAAGACTCTTATTACATCTTTGATTTGAGAATTCTTTCCACCATTTTAGTTGTCTTTTTAGGTCTATTTTTAAAAACTAAAGTTTTATCTAGATGTAATTGATATCCCATAAACTGCATATTTAAAGTATATAAGGTAGTGAGTTTTGCCATATGTATACACCAAAAAAACATCTCTACGAGCCAGATAAGGAACATAACCATCATCCTTACAAGTTTCCTCATAACCCTTTGTAATTCCTTCCTCCTGCCCTCCCTCTGTCTGTCTATTAATAATAATACCCTATAATACCCTAAAGGGAGGCATAATGGGAAGACACCTAGCCTGGGACTCAGGAGGCCAGGTGCCTGGAGCTCTGGCTCTGCTGCCAGCAGACATGTGATTTTGTTTGTTTTTTTTTTTGAGACAGAGCCTCAAGCTGTCACCCTGGATAGAGTGCTGTGGCATCACAGCTCACAGCAACCTCCAATTCCTGGGCTCAAGCGAGTCTCTTGCCTCCGCCTCCCAAGTAGCTGGGACTACAGGCGCC
>CAUYRH010109544.1:0-18790 GCA_963574655.1 Perodicticus potto | reverse complement strand
CCAGGTGTTGTGGCGGGCACCTGTGGTCCCAGCTACTTGGGAGGCAAAGGCAAGAGACTCGCTTGAGCCCAGGAATTGGAGGTTGCTGTGAGCTGTGACGCCATGGCACTCTATCCAGGGTGACAGCTTGAGGCTCTGTCTCAAAAAAAAAAAAAAAAAAAAGAATTTGTTAAGGGAAATGAGCAGTTGAGCAAATCAGAAATTTAGTTACTGGAGAACTCCTTCCATGATTGGAAAGAGATTATTACAGGGTTTAATGCAGAATAAGAGAGCCATAGAGTTTGACATTTTATCATTCTTTGGATTTCTGCCTTGAAAAAGAGGAAATGCAGGTGCCCTTTTAAAGTATCTTTTAAAAATAAGTTCATCAGGCTGGGCGTGGTGGCTCACACCTATAATTCTAGCACTCTGGGAGGCTGAGGTGGTTGGATTGCTTGATCTCACAGGTTCAAGACCAGGCTGAGCAAGAGCGAGACCCCGTCTCTGCTAAAAAATAGAAAAACTAGCCAGGCATCATGGCAGGCACCTGTAGTCCCAGCTACTAGGGAGGCTGAGGCAAGAGGACTGCTTGAGCCCAAGAGTTCGAGATTGCTGTGAGTTATTATGCCATGGCACTCTACCGAGGGCGACAGAGTAAGATTCTGTCTCAAAGGAAAAAAAAAATGTTCATCAAAAATGGATTATTTTAAATTAAATAAAATAGGTCTGATCCTGGGGGAGGCCTGAGCTCCAAGCAGATTTAGGAAAATCTAATTAGGATTAATTAATACAAATAAGAGGAAGAGTAAAGAAGAAAAGCTAAGCCCATTGGAAGTTTCCATGTAATTCTAAAGGCCCCATGTAGGGAAAAGGATGAATAATAACCGAGACAGCAGGTAAGAAAGAAAGACCCTTAGCAACTTCTGGGTCCCCATCCTGTCTCATTCGCGCCCACTGAGTCAGCCACATCCACTTGCAGACAAGGCCAGGCTGTGACCATATATTCTAAGACTATGTCTGGCCCATAGCAGGAAATACAGCTCAGGAGCTCCTGTACTAGAGAGTGGCTGAAGCAGCCTCATAGCTGGCACCTACTTCCATGTCTCTCTGCCTAAGTTCTTTAACCAGGAAAATAGTAATAATGATAATCACCTTCTCATTAGAATTGTTGTGAACATTAAAAGAGTTCATCCACATAAAGTGCTTAGAAGTACGTGTGGCACGTAGCTTGAGCTTAATACACAAGTGCTCTTCATCATGATCTACCTCACTATATAGATGAAGAAAGAGACGCCATGAAGTTCCTTTTTCAAAGCCACTCACCTGTGTCAGCACAAGGCACAGATCCTATATCAAAATTCTGATTCTTAAATTGATGGTCTTTATACCTTATAATGCATAGCAGGTCATTTCACAAGGTCTCACCTATGCTTAATTATTCCTCCCTATCAGTGCATCACATTTGACCAAGATATACCTTCCTTGACGACCCTTTCAAAGAGTTTTCTAGTGGTTAATATTTTTGCTCCGTGAAATGAGTTTGTTTCTCCAGAAGGGGAACACTTTAGAGAGCCAGAAGAAACAGAAACGGGCTTCCTGTGATGATTGAACCATAATCACACATCATTCCCTCTGACCCAGGTACAGGGCCTGAATGAATAAGAAACAGAGCATAGTATGATTTTGAAGCAGAGGGAGTGGGGATGGGCTTAGAGTAGGGGTTGGGCAAAGGTGGGAAACAGGTAGAAAAAATGCTCAGAGGAATTCTTTGACAAACAGAATGCTCTTGGGTTTCATCCCATGAAACTGAGCCTCTTACTTAGATGTTATCATTCATAATTTTCTGAAAGGATAAGAGAAACTCATACCCAGAACTCTGAAATACAGATATGTCAATGAACTGATTTCTGTGCCAAATCAAAGTCTCCTTCAGCTGACTACATGAGATTTAATAATAAAAATAATTCAAAGCATTCAAAGTGGGCTCTATTAACTATAATAAGAATACCAAGAATGACGTTAAAAAAATCACATATTATATATGAATTGTTTTCTTTGAAAAAAAAAACATTAACTTCGAGCAGTACTTGGGCTGCATATTTTATGAGGTTTATTTGTACTTCTTATCTTTGATGGGCTCTATTTGTGGCTGAAAGTACAAACAGACTGATTACAATCACTCCTACATTTAGGAACAAAATTAATTATCTGCAAAAACCAGAAAGGCTTAGATAGAGTCTCAGTCAGTAAATGATAATAGACAGCACCCAAATATGACTCTGCTTCCTATTTTATCTGTTTTAGGCATTCTGAGTGGAATAAAAAAGGGAAAAATTAATTCACTTTCTGAATATTCTCAAGAAAGAATTTGAATTGAGTAGTAAGGAGGCAGCATCAATCCTCCGCCAACCACCCATATGAAATAAGAAATCAGCCTTGCTGCATACATTATGTACTTCCCAAAGGGATACTTTGAAAGGACATTAAGAAATCTGTACTTTCACCAAAACAAAGGCTATTTGTTTTTACCCCATTAACATTTCCCCCAACAAGCAATGGAATGGTACCCCCAGTCCTCAGCACTCAGCAAAGCCTAGCTGCTGGTAATGATGACATTTGTATTTTATCTCGCAAAGGCTACAACGTATTGGCAAGAATTTTTTCAGACTTTTCTTATCTCGGCCTTTTGTAAAATGCTGTATTACGGCAAATATTAACATCCTCCCCCGCTTGAGAAAATTACTACACCACAGAGAAACTTCATCAAAAAAATGCTTTTGGGATGTTCAAAAATATGTTCTCAATTTTTAATGTGGGGACAAGAGAATTGGTCCTTTTAAGAAACAGTCCAAGTTGGGCGGTGCCTGTGGCTCAGTGAGTAGGGCACCAGCCCCATATGCCGGAGGTGAAGGGTTCAAACCCAGCCCCGGCCAAAACTGCAAAGAAAAAGAAACAGTCCAAGTTACAAACATTCCTGAGCAAGATAGCAAAATGCATAGGCATAAGAGGTGAGTGAGCTGGCTTACCTGTAGATGATATAACACTACATTGGCCAAGAGTAACCTTTTTTCCAAGTGGAGAAAAAGGAATCACAGAGAAATCACACAGTGTGCATGACTATGTTTTCTGAGGCACTTAAGCTTTTGTAATGAAGAAAGCAAGTATCCAGGGACTTTTCTGCCCTCACGAGGTAGGAGGCTACTTTTGTTGCACTCTAATTCCCGGGCTGACAGACATTAACAAAGGGCATTCTAGATTCCCTCACTGTCATCCCTGGAGCACATGGGTTCTCAGAATATCAGGCCATAGAGAGGTCTTGGACTTCTGCCCATTTGAGCAAATATCCCTGACCTAACTTTTCTGCATATAACCTCAGGATCAATCAGTCCTCTACTCACTCCCAGCAGACGTGGATAAGCATCTGCTTACTGCTGTATGGTTAGCACATGTTTCACCTTAGAAGTGCAGTAAAAGACCAAACTAATTTCATCCAAGTCACTTAGGAACATGAAACTTACTGAACAAGGAAGAAAAAATAGGAGTTTAGAGACCAAAAGAGAGAGCAATAGAGTAGTAGGTGGAGACCTAAAATAGCAGGGCTTACGCCTAGTGAGTGGCAACCTTCAGGTGCCCCTCTGATACTTTCTTTTTAAAGTATTCTCCCAAGAGCTGAGAACACTGTCTTTGGATGCGCTTTCTGCTACTCTCCAACAGGTGGCACACAGCCATGCCTTTCGGCCAACCAGTGAGGGCTGAGCTAATTGTCTTCTACTAAGCCCCAGGATACTTTCCTGATCCTTCAAAAGCATGGGGAACTTGAGAGTTCCTGCAGCCATCCAAGGGTGGGGAGCACGTGTTAGGATCTCCTGTGCTTCTGTATGGCACGAATTGCCCTTTGTTCCAGACTACTTTTTTCAAGTGTCTTTGCATAGTAAGCAGCCTTGGATGATAGATAGCATCTCCCTTCAGAGAAAACAGCAGATAGGCTTACCACCTGTTACGAAAGATTTGAGTTCCCTAAGCTCAAAGCTCCTCTCCAATAATGCAACTCATTGTGTGTACAGAACTTGTCCAGCTCTCTTTGCCTTACCTCCTGGGAACTAGGACTCAAGGATCTGGCACAAATGTGCATACCCTGGCTGATGCGATTGCTGTAAGAAAGCGTTCTTCATCTCTGACCCAGGAGTCTTGTGTCTTTAACTAGCAGCCATTAAAACTGTAGCAAGTTAATTTGCTAGCCTGCAATTAGGGCAAAATCTCGGATCTTTCACAGTTCTTGAGGATGTGTTTCTGCTATAGCAGTCCACTGACCAGAAAAAAGAGGCAAAATTTCTTGCTAAAGATTGAGAACATAAAAACAAGTCAAGTGGTAATTGTGCTCCACTTCTTGCCAAGACAAAGGCAAGCAATTCTAGATTCATGAATAGTCCATCTAATTTCCTAATATGACCCATAATATATATAATTTCAGGATGAAATATTTGAAAAAAGCTTTCCCATGTGACTACTTTTTGAAACTTGCCCTGAAATTAACATTTTGTGCCTAAATGGTGGTGCCATTATTTTCACTCGTATTCTTTCAGTAAATAGGTAATCTATGTATAAAAACCATAATTTTTCTCCATGGAAATCCCCAATGCTGTTTTGATTGTGAATGAAAAAAGGATGGCAGCCTGTGAATATTTTTGTCTTTCCAGAAATGGGTCTCATACAAATAAAGTTGGTTATCACAGGTCTAGATGTTGACCTGTAGACACTAATTAGGTAGTGAGCCATTTACTCTTTTTATCATTTTCAAATCACTTGGTACTGAAAACAGCTTGTATGAATTCAGACAAAGTATCTCTATCCAACACTGAAAACCGAAAGTCTAAAGCGATAGCACAAAGAGAAAAACACTGACATTCTGACACCTGAGAAATAACCACAGCCTTCAAAAGCAGAAAGGAAGGTAGGGCTAATCTTGGAAATTCTGATGAGTTACAGTCACTTGCACAGACAGCAAAATATAAGAGTTTGATAGAGTGAATTATTATTGAGGATCAACAAAAGAATTTTCCCCAGAGCTTTCTAGCAAACACAAATAAATACTGATTTCAGAAATCTCAGCAAAGAAAATGGATGTATTTTGAGACAAGAGTATGTTAGGTTCTTAGTAAGCAATGCTTCTCCAAAGAACACTCTATTGTGGAGATTTGCATGTACTTTTAATGTGCAGAATCAAAGGCAGAAGTATTAAAACTATTGGTTGGCCCAATGGACAGATTCCCAACTTTGCAACTGTTAGACAATCTATCCCTCACCACTGGCATTGCTCACATAGATTCTAAGAAAAGTGCTCTGTGTGACTGGATCTTCCATTACCTACACAAGCATTCTTTTTTTTTTTTTTTAGAGACATAGTCTCATGTTATGGCCCTCGGTAGAGTACCGTGGCGTCACTGCTCACAGCAACCTCCAACTCCTGGGCTTAGGCGATTCTCTTGCCTCAGCCTCCCGAATAGTTGGGACTATAGGCGCCCGCCACAACGCCTGGCTATTTTTTTGTTGCAGTTTGGCCAGGGCTGGGTTCAAACCCACTACCCTGGGCATATGGGGCCGGCGCCCTACTCACTGAGCCACAGATGCTGCCCTACACAAACATTCTTTCTTTACCTAAAAACTACTCTGTGCCTTTAAGTGTTATGAATACAGAAATTCTCATGCCGTTTAGTACTTCATTGAGAAATACTAGAGCAAAGTCTCCAAGGAGGGAAAATAAATTCAAAAACTGATTGTGCAGCTGGAAAAACAGTAGGGAGTAATACAGAATATTAAGTAATATAATAAAAACCTACTTATCCTGTGTTTGGGAAATGAAGACTCTGGTGAAGAGAGCGGAACTATTTGAGAGAGCAATAGAGAGTAATGGTTAAGAACAGGAGCTGTGGAGTCAGACAGATGCAGCTCTGAATCCTAGCTCTGCCCCCTACTAGCTGAGTGACCCCTGAGGGCAGGAACAGAGTCATGCTCATCTTTCAAGCCACTTCCTATGATCCCCAATGTCTATCATAGTGCTTCTGTGATTATATGCTCATTCATTCTGGCAATGAATCCTGTTTCTGATAATGCTAAAATGAATACCACGATGAAAAACGAAAGGGGAAAATAGCGGTGGTAGAAAAGGTTACAATTTTACACAACATTCAGTGAAGCATATAACAAGCAAAGATAATGAAATTGTGGGAGAGAAAGAACTAATGCTGCGAAATGATGAGATGAATCAACAAAGAAAATGTGCGCATTAACAGCCATGTTGGAATGTACGAGCAATTATTTTCGGGGGGCAAGGAAAGTAAAAAAAATTATAGCAAATTTTCGGAAATTTTCAGGGACGGGGATGAACATTAACATGCTCATCATTACTCATTGAATCAATGGATGAATTATATGTGAAACGTGCAAAGGCTATGTATATAATCCATACACAGGTATATGGTAAGGACAATTGAAATCATTTTCAAGTATAAAAGCAGTTGCATTTTAGAAAAAAGCTGAGTCATTCAGCAATCTGGATATAACAGTATGCTCAAAATATATGTATTACAAAGTATATATCTGTAGTTGTTTCAAGGTATAAGATGTTAAATTCAATAGTGAGCTGATCAATTTAACAGTGATATTTTCACACAAATATTAAAGACTTACTTACTCAATATTCATTTGGGGCCAAAATATTTATCCTAGTTTGTATAGATGTGTATCACAGTTTTCAAAATGAATCTATTTACAGTCCTGTCATTAGTACCGGACTATTTAGTACAAAGTCTTGGACTGTTTAGTACAAAGTTTTTCTCCCCGCTTTCCTCTCCTCTCTCTCTGACACACACACACACGTGCACATATATTTTCACATACAATATTTTTATTCACATCTTTTGGACTAAAATAATGTTAAGTTGGGTGGCGTCCGTAGCTCAGTGGGCAGGGCGCTGGCCACATACACCGAGGCTTGTGGGTTCGAACCCGGCCCAGGCCACATAAAACAACAATGGCAACAACAATAACTAAAAGATAGCCAGGCATTGTGGCGGGCATCTATAGTCCCAGCTACTTGGGAGAAGAGGCAAGAGAATCACTTAAGCCCAAGAGTTTGAGGCTGCTGTGAGCTGTGATGCCATGGCACTCTACCCAGGGCAATAGCCTGAGACTCTTGTCTCAAAAAAGGAAAAATGAAAAAAAAAAAAAAACAATGAAAAAAAAATAATGTTAAGTGATATTGATACTGAAAAATAAGTTTAAGAAAAACCCATTTTCTGGCCAGGCAAGGCGGCTCACGCCTGTAACTCTAGCACTCTGGGACCCAGGCAGGTAGGTTGCTTAAGCTCAGGAATTTGAGATCATCAGCCTGAGCAAGAGCGAGACCCCCGTCTCTACTAAAAATAGAAAAACTGAGGCAACAAATCGTTGAAGCCCAAGAGTTTGAGGTTGCTGAGGGCTATGATGACGCCATGGCACTATACGCAGTGTGACAGAGTGAGACTCTATCTCAAAAAACAAACAAACAAAAACCATTTTCCATTTGGTACTTAGAACAATGTAATAACAAAGAGTACTATACTGGAACTTACTTAAAAGGTACTTTCTATGTTCCCGAATCTATCATTTTACTTAATCCCCATATCTCAACCCCGTTTTGTAAATCAAAAATCTGATATTTCTGATAATGCTTGTGGGACTGAGACCCTTCACTTCCAACCTCTGGGTCTTATTTCCTTTATCTTCCAAACAAGGGGGTTGGATTTGCTCCTAAGGGAGCACCACAGCCAACTGAGGCACTTTTTAAAATGATAAATCCTCTGACTCTCCACAAACCTAGGGGAGCAGAATCTCCAGCGCTAGACTCCAGGAAATGTTAACAAGTTCCCCAGGTGGTTGTGACGATGAACCTAGTTTGGGAACTGGATGCTTTGCCACCTCCAGGGGCGCTGCCAGCGACCACACCCCAACATCAGCCTATATGCTTTTACTGGGTTGTCTGAAACATGGATAACATCCTAGGAAAAACTAAAGCACTAACAATCCATACTTATAAAATTTAACAGTGGCACACTTCACTTCAAAGACCAAAATAACCTTCATAATCTGGGGTAGATGGTAGCACCCAAAACAACTGGGCAAAGTCTCTCTGTGACGGATCTGATGGCATGGCTTATAGCTAGCTGAAAAGGCTGGCCCGACAGAGCTCAGGAAGAAACTTTTTTTTTTTTTTTTTGGAGATGGAGTCTCACTCTCTTACCCTATACTGGAACTTAAACTTTTATTTTTTTTGAGACAAAGTCTCACTCTCACCCTGTGTAGAGTGTCATAGCATCATAGCTCATACCAACCTCAAACTCCTGCGATTAAGCAATCCTCTTGCCTCAGTCTTCCAAGTAGCTGGGACTACAGGCACCTGTCACCATGCCCGGCTAGATGTTTGCTGTTTTGTTTTTTTTTTTTTTCCTTTTTGGTAGAAACAGAGGTCTCGCTCTTGCTCAGGCTGGTCTTGATCTCCTGAGCGCAGACAATCCACCTGCCTCGGCCTCCCAGAGTGCTAGGATTACAGACATGGGCCACTGCGCCCAGCCCCAGGAAAGAGCATATTTTTAAAGAGGTCTCTCACTACACCTGAACGTCAAGCAGGATCAACTGGCAAGGTTTTATCACAACAGGAAGGTGACAGTGCTGCAACAGCTCATTAATGCTTCAGTTTTAAATCTGCTTTTGCTCTGGAGCATTCTGTGGGTTTGTTAATAAGAACAGAGTTCTGCAGTCTACCCAGCCCTCACTTCCCCTCACCCGTAGAAATGTCCCAGACCTTTTCTGGCCTGTACAGAGTATGGGCTAAATTACACCTGGCCAGTGATTCTTCCACCCCATTTGGTACATATTACTTAGAGTTGGTGATCATAAAACAAGAAGCGAGGCAGAGTTTACATATGTTTTCTGGTTTAGTTCAGGCATTCCCTGGGGATGGCAGACTTCACGCTCTCATAACCAGTTGGGACTGGGAGCAATCAGGCCCTTAATGGCCAAAACAGAGAGGGACTGCATCGCCACGCACCTCTTGACAACCGAGGCCTTTCTTCCGGAATGATAATAACATGATATGTACACCCCCCTGCACGCAGGCACACACGCATGAGCAGCAGACACGTGCATGTGCATGCACCTAAAAAGTAGCAGGGTTTGGCAGCCTGAAATAACTATCCAATTTAGCTTCACTGTATGTTTGCAAAATCTTAATGGACCTTTTAGAGAAAAAGCGAAGGGTCTAATGGAGGGTCTAATGGAGGACAGACTGGTATGATGGAAAGAGTATTAGATTATAGCAGCAGAAGACCCTGGATTCTACTTTCAGTTCTTCCATTAATGATGTAACTTTTGCAAACTCTCCCTGAACTTTATTTTTTCATTTGTAAATCAATAGTATTGGACTAGCTAATCTCTCACAGCCCTTTCAACATTCACATTATAGTGAACTGTTCATTCTGGTGAAATACATTCAGTTACATGTCTATCTACCAACTAACCTGTGCCCTTTTCAGGACTTAAAAACTGTGTTTCGAGTAGTTCTCAATATACAGTACTGTGCACATATCAGATACTTGATAAATGTTTACTAAATAAACCTTCAAGTCTAGTACCTGATCAAAACAATGTGCTTAATTCCATATAGGTTCCCTACCTCATTTTTTTTTGTGTGTTTAAAAGCAATAGCAGAGGATACATGGTTTCATGACCAATTAGGTTGCCATCAAATGATCAAAATCAGAGGCAATCTTTAAACACTCCTGCACCCTTTTAATGCTGTATCCTTATTTTCCTCTTACTGAAAGCAATTCCATACCACAGCACTCTTGCTTTGTGTCTGACACATAGTGGGCCTTCAATCAGTATTAGGTGAAAGAACATATGAATACACTTACCTTTCATTTTTCTAGTCTGTGAGATTTACTTTTGCATAAGGCCCTAGAATCTGGCCTTGAATTATAAAGCAGTCAAGGGAATAATTAGCCACTGAAGAACACCATCATTAGTTATGACATTTCGGTTCATTTTAGTATAAAATATTTTCTTAGCACATGTGTTTTAAATGACTAACATTGTGAATGGGACAATTAGAGCAGCTCCATAAGTAGCCATGCCAAGGGTTGCATCATTTCTGTCCTCCTTCCTAGTTTAATTCACCAAAAAATCCAATTACCCCTATCACTTTGTACTTCCACAGTTTAAAGACAAGGCTACATGGCCTAATCTGCCCTCCACATCCTGCATAAGCAATGGCTCAAGAGTACACAGCAATTGCATTGTATAGAAAAGTGTGAGTCAACCTAGGTTTGGACTCCAGCTCCTCCCAGTTAACTAGCTTTGAGGAATAAATAAGACCTAGTGTTGGATACATTAGTTAGGAAACCACAGTTTAATAATCTATTGTATATTTCAAAATAGCTAGAAAAGAATAAGTCAAATGTTTTTAGCATAAAGAAAAGACAAATATTAAAGATGATAGATATCACAATTACACTGATCTTTACAAATTATATGACTATATTGAATTATCACATGTATCCTGAAAATATGTGGATTATGTATCAAAAACATTTTTAATTTAATTGTATTTTGCTCTCCTGTAAACCTATAGTTGTAGGTCTACTATTTTCAGATTAGTACCAAGTACATGGGATGCTTGCTTTTCCATTCTTGAGATACTTTACTTAGGAAAATGTTCTCAATATCCATCCAGGTAGATACAAAAGATGTAAGGTCTCCATCTTCTTAATGGCTGAATAGTGGGGAGGAGTCAAGTGGGCCAACTAGCAGCAGCATTTGCCAGAGGCTCCTGTCCAGAGGGAGAGAAGCTGGACTAAAATGAACTTAGAGAAGCCAAAGGTGGGGAGTCGAGCACAAAGAGAAGAAAGTGAGATTGGATTGAGGGCTCCTGGAGTTGTAATTAACCAGCCCTTTACCAAAGAGCTGGGACTGGTGACTATGGCTTTTCCCCTACAGCTTTACAAAGGTCCCATTCAGTACTGTAGCCTGACACTCTAGAGACCTGCTTGGTGTGATGAGGCTAGGTGGTTCTGTCTTGTAAAGTTTGGAGGACACTTAGGGAACTAAGAGTAGACCTGCCATTTGATCCTGCAATTCCTCTACTGGATATATATCTAGATGACAAAAAATCACTTCACAACGAAGATATGTGCACCAGAATGTTTACTGCACCCCAATTCATAATTGCCAAGTCATGAAAGCAGCCCAAGTGCCCAATGACCCATGAATGGATTAACAAATTGTGGTATAAGTATACCATGGAATATTATGCAGCCTTAAAAAAGATGGAGACTTTATCTCTTTTATGCTTACACGGATGGAGCTGAAACATATTCTTCTTAGTAAAGTATCTCAAGAACGGAAGAAAAAAGTATCCAATGTACTCAGTACTATTATGAAACCAATATATAATCAGCCACACTTTCATATGAAAGATAAAACACAATTCCAGGATGAAGAAGGGAAGAGGAGGGGGAGGGGAGGGGATAAGGTGGGTAGAGGGAGGGTAATCAGTGGGACCTCACCTATGGTGTATATTGCAAGGGTACATGTCAAATCTATTAAGTGTAAAAATATCAATGTCTTAACATAATAATTAAGTAAATGAGGCGAAGGCTATGTTAACCAGTCTGATGTAAGCATTCTAAATTGTATCTAAAATCAGTGCATTGTACCCCAAAAATGCATTAATGTATACAGTTATGATTTAATAAAAAAAATTAAAAAAAAAAAAGAAAGTGAGGTACACACCATCCCCACTGAGACAAGCCGTGGCAAGGTCAAGAAAGAAGAAGAAAGACAACAAAGATCAGTTATGGAACCACTAGTGTGAAGGTACCTGTTGCCAAGAGGATGGGAGACCCTCTCCCCCAAAAAGGAGGTCCTCCCCAGACTTTCCATGAGTGACCAGGGAACAAAGGGCCTCTTACCTCACCCCACAGGAGATAACAGCTAAATCCCAGGCCTCCTACACCAGGGAGGTTTCATTTCTGAGCCCAGGCCATATCCTGCATTGCACAAAATTGAATAAATATTTTCTTTGCAGTACTGAGCACACAGCTCACCCTTCCCTCTATCCTGGTTGCCTGAAGGACTGCCCCCTGCAGGCGATGGAGCGCTTGGCGTGTTCACTGAGAAGCCAGGGCATTAAGGAGGCTACTGAGCTGCAGTGCAGAAACAGTGGTGCTAAAGTTCTAAGTTTGGTGGGGAAGAGGAATGAACTATCCTGACTCCCTTTCCCACTAGAAAAGACCCTTGTCTAGCCCCCTAGGAACTCTCAGACAGATTGCCGGCCTGGTGACCCTCTGAACTATTTTGTGTGGGTGTTGCTCATGCTGCTTGAACAAGTTTGACTGCAACTCTTGGCCAGAGCTGTCCACCTGCTGACCCTCGGAAACTGCGTGTACATGGCATTGCATCATTGAGGGGCGGATACAGTGGGTCTGTCTGTGGATTCCCCATCTCCAGCTATCGTGGGAAGGAGGCAGGGCCACAGGTGTTTGTATCTTTGCCTAGCTGAGATTCCAGCATAATACCATGACTCCTTAGGATAGGGTAGAGGGCAAGATGTTATTGCAGCCCAATTCATAATTATGAAGTTGTGGAAGCATCCTAAATGATCATCAACCCATGAATGGATTACAAATTGTGGTGTATGTGTACCATGGAGTACTATTCAGCCATAAAAAGATGGAGACTTTACATCTTTTCTGTTTACCTGGATGGAGTTGGAACATATTCTTCTTAGTAAAATATGTCAAGAATGGAAAAAAGTATCCAATGTACCCAATACTATTATGAAACCAATATATAATCACTTACACATTCTTATGAATGATAAAACACAAATATAGTGCAGTAAGAAGGAAGGGAGAGGTGGGGGAGAGTAGGGGAGGGAGGAGGGTGGGTAGAGAGAGGAGGGAGGGTATTTGATGGGATCTCACCTAATGTGCACAATGCAAGGGTATATTTCAAAACAGTTAAGAGTAAATTATAAATGTCTTACCACAAAAAATAAGTGAGGTGATGGTTATGTTAATCAGTTTGATTTAAGCATTCCACATTGTATATCAAATCATCACATTGTAGCCCATAAATGTATAGTTATGATTTCATAAAAAATTAAATTAAAAAATAAAATTTTATTTTGTAAATCATTTCCTATTTGCCACTTTTGTATATAACAAGGATTGTTAGCCCACACTTTATTTTTTCTCTCTCTTCCTGATTTACTTTATCACCTTCATCATATGCCAAGTTCCCATATTCACGGGTTGATTTCTAAGCTCTATATACTATTTTCATTTAAAAAAACTTTGTCTGCAATGTCCCTGTTGGAGGAAGATGGGTGATGGGCACATGGGAACCTCTGGCTATTTTTGCAGTTTCTCATATGTCTATAATTCCAAATAAAATATTTAAAATTAAGGTGGCTCCAGTAGCTCAGTGGGTAGGGCACCAGCCACATACACCAAGGCTGGCGGGTTCAAACCTGGTCCAGGCCAGCTAAAACAACAATGACAACTGCAACAACAACAAAGAAATAGCCAGGTGTTCTGGTGGGAGCCTGTAGTCCCAGCTACATAGGAAGCTGAAGCAAGAGAATCACCTAAGCCCAAGAGTTTGAGGTTGCTGTAAGCTGTGACACCACGGCACTCTACCCACGGCAATCGCTTGAGACTCTGTCTCAAAAAAATTTTTTTTAATTTAAAAAAAGACAGGTTAAGCTATCTCACCAAGTCTGGCTTCAGAGTCTCTGGCTGTGGCCCTGAAAGGTACCTTTTGGAAGCTGTAGTGGAAAAGCAACAATCAAAAGCTTCAGCTTATTGGAGAAGGAGTGGTTAGCTCTAGTTCCTGGGACCTCCTGAACGAGTCTCACCCTGCTGCTTTTATTTGCCAAATAGGTTAGTACAGTGTTTCCAAAGGGTGCCAAATTAGAGGGTGCCAATAATTGTCTCTCAACAATTATTTACCGACAACCTATCATTTCAACTAAAACAGTACAATTATTTTATTTTTTTTAAAGGTAAAAAAATACTCCTAAGGAGGAGCCAGCAGAATTACTCTGGGAACATGAAAAATCAGAGAAAATCAACTCCCCAAGAGAATATAAACAAGATACAACAGAAAATACCATCCATAGAGAAAATGCTGAAATGGCAAATAGAATTCAGAATATGGATGCAAATAAGATGATTGGAATGGAGGAAAAGATGGAAATAGGAATCCAAAAAATACTTTAAAAGTTGTCTCACAAAATTCATGAATTCAAAGACAAAGTCACCAGGTATATGGACATAATGATGAAAGAGATAGCAGAGCTTAAGGAATTGAAAAAGGCATTTGAGGAGCGTCAAAACACAGTAAAAAGCCTCAGTAGTAGAGTAGTGCATGGAGAAGAAAGAATTTCAGAAATTGAAAACAAGACTTTTGAACTATCTCAAGCATTCAAAGAGGCAGAAAAAAGGAGAACAGAAACAGAATATTCACTCAAGGGGTTCTGGGATCATTGCAAAAGATCAAATATTTGAATTATAGGATACTTCAAGGAGAAGAAGACTGTTTTAAAGGCATGGATGCTCTACTCCAAGACATATTGGATGCAGAAGTTCCCAAGCATCGTGAGAGACACCAAAATTCAGATAGTAGGTAGTTTCAGAACCTCCAAACAAAGCACCTCCTACACACGTTGTAATTAACTTTACCAAAGTTAATAGGAAGGAGAAAATCCTGCAAGCAGCCAGGTATAAGAGAAGTCTTACTTACAAAGGGAAAAAAATATTAGGATGAATACAGATCTTTAAGCCAAAACTTTTCAAGCCAGAAGAGGTTGGTCATTGACATTTAACCTTCTCAAACTATTTTCAGCCCAGGATCCTGTATCCCACTAAATTGAGTTTCATTTGTGATGGAGAAATATTTTACTGACATCCAAATGTTGAGGAATTTGCCATAACTAATCCAGCTCTACAGGAAGTACTTGGAACCATTCTTCATAACGACCAGCATGATGGTCCACCCCAAAGTAAACTCACCCAGAAATAAAGAACAAAGTCTAGCTTCCACAACTGTGAAAGGGATAAAAATAAGCTCTGAATCTCTGTAAAACAAGATGACCAAAACACCACCATCCCTATCAATTATCTCAATTAATGTGAATGGCTTGAAGGATAAAACAAGGCTCAGTGTAGGGATGGAAAACAGTTATCCAAGCAAATGGAAATGAGAAAAAAGTAGGGTTTGCAATCTTATTTGCAGATACAATTGTATTTAAACCAACAAAAATAAGAAAGACAACAATGGACACTACATACTTGTCAAGGGAAGCACACAACATGAAGACATTTCAACAATTAACATTTATGCACCCTACCTGAACATTCCGTAATTTATAAAACAAACTCTCACTGATCTGAACAATATGGTATCTTCATGCACCATAATAGTTAAAGATTTTAGCACCCCTCTGAAAGTACTGGATAGATCCTCCAAGTAGAAACTAAACAAAGAAATAATAGACTTAAACATGACCCTAGAATAGAAATATAAACAACATTTCATCCTAACAAAAGTAAATACACATTCTTCTCATCAGCCCACGGAACATACTCCAAAATTAATCACATCTTAGGACATACATCTAACCTCAACAAATTCAAAATAGAAATTACTCTTTGTATCTTCTCAGACCAACATGGAATAACAGTTGAACTCAACAGCAACAGAAATATTCATACTCTAATAAAGTTATGGAAACTACGTAACCTGGTGCTGAATGACAGCTGGGTCAAAGATGAGATTAAGAAGGAAATCATAAGATTTTTGGAACAAAATGATACTGAAGAAACAAATTATCAAAACCTGTGGGAAACTGCAAAGGCAGTCCTAAGAGGAAAATGTATAGCATTAGATGCCTTCATCAAGAAAACAGAAAGAGGTAGGGAAAAGCAAGATGGTGGCCAAGTAACAGCTTTCTTGCAACTGGGCATGGTGAGACTGGGGAGAGAAGACTCCAGGTATCACTGGCTGGTGGGATCTGCCCAGAAACAATACTCTGGGGACACAAGGAGTCAGGAAGACTTCTGGACCCCATGAGGAGGACAAAGGCAGTGGAGAACTGGCAAGTGGTTGCCTGTGTGTGTTTGGTTTAACCCTGCTGACAGCTTTAAGTACAGCAGCAGTGAGATTGTAAACTGGAAAGGCCCTACCTGTGAGGGTTTTTTTTTTTTTTTTGATGTGGCACTCAGTTGAACTACCTTGGGAGAACTTGAGCGAGAGTGTGGAGGACTTTAACTGCTCTCTAGGGCCCCAGAATGAACCACTGAACTGCTAAACCTATGGAGCTAATAGTGTTTGGCTGTGGGCCATGTGGAGCCATTGTGGGAGAACTGCCCTGGCAAGCTCTGCCCTCAGGGTCACACAGCGAGGATCATGTGGGAGACCTTGGGCGAGTAATCTAGTGACTGAACAGCCTAAAGGTAGGGACTGAGACGCCTTAAAGCCTTGGCCCTCAGGGGCATAGAGTGAGATCAGTTTTGGCACACTGGGACTCATTGAAACCCTAGGCCAGAGGCATGGTAACTTAAAGAGCAAGAGGAAGTGAAAAGAACATTAGGGCAAGGAAACAGATAAAAGAAGACACTCAGGAGGAAGACTCAGCAGAAAAATCCTGGCAACATGCAAAAACAGTCCAGAGCAACACAGAGCAACACTCCCAAGGGACTGCAGAGGATTCCTCCTATAAAGAAATCTTAGAAATGACAGAAGGGCAATGTAGAATACAGATGATGAAAACAATGAAGGAAATGATGGAAACAATGAAGGAAACTGCTGATAAAGTGGAAAATAACCAAAAGGAAATCCAGAAACGGAATCAAATAAGAGATGAATGATATGAAGAATATAGAAAAGATATAGCAGAGCTGAAGGAACTGAAGCAGTAAATTAGGGAACTTAAAGATGCAACAGAAAGTATCAACAACAGATTAGACCATGCAGAAGAAAGAATCTCAGAGGTAGAGGACAAAACTTTTGAGATAACTCAGATAGTTAAAGAGGCAGAAAAGAAGAGAGAGAAAACAGAACATTCACTGACAGAATTATGGGACTCTATGAAGCATTCAAACATACAAGTTATAGGTATCCCAGAAGGGGAAGAAGAATGCCCCAGAGGAATAGAAGCCATACTAGAGAATATTATAAAAGAAAATTTCCCAAATATCACCAAAGATTCTGACACACTCCTTTCAGAGGGATATCGGACCCCAGGTCACCTTAACTCTAACAGAGCTTCTCCAAGACACATTGTGATGAACCTGTCCATAGTCAAGACAAAAGAAAAGATTCTACAAGCTGTCAGGAGTAAGCGCCAGTTCACCCACAGGGGCAAATCCATCAGGGTGACTGCAGACTTCTCTAATGAAACTTTTCAAGCAAGAAGACAATGGTCATCTACCTTCAATCTACTTAAACAGAACAATGTCCAGCCCAGAATTCTATATCCTACTAAGCTAAGCTTTAAAATTGACAGAGAATCATTTACTGATATGGAAACACTGAGGAAATTTGCCACAACAAGATCAGTTCTACAGGAAATACTCAACCTGTTCTGCACACTGACTATCACAATGGATCAACAGCAAAGTAAGAACTCAGAAATTAAAGGACAGAACCTAACTTCCACAATGATGCAAAAGACAAAACTAAGCAATGGACTCTCATAAAAATAAGATAAATAGAACACTACACACTCATCATTTATCTCAATAAATGTTAATGGCTTGAATTTCCCACTGAAGAGGCATCGATTGGCTGATTGGATTAAAAACACAAGCCATCAGGCAGTGCCTATGGCTCAAGGAGAAGGGCGCCAGCCCCATATAACAGAGGTGGAAGGATCAAACCTGGCCCTGGCCCCAAAAAACAAACAAACACAAGCCATTCCTTTGCTGTCTGCAGGAAACACACCTAGCTTCAAAAGACAAAATTAACACTCAGATTTATGGGATTGAAGACAATTTTTCAGGCAAATGGAATTCAGAAGAAAAGAGGGGCTGCTGCAATCTTATTTTCAGATATATGTGGATTTAAAACAACTAAAGAAAAAAAAGACAAAGATGGTCACTTCATATGTGTCAAGGGAAAAATACAACAAGACGACATTTCAATTCTCAATATTTATACATCCAACTTAAATGCTCCCAGATTCTTGAAACAAACCTTCTTACTCAGTCTGAGCAATATGATATCCTATAACACCAGAATAACATGGGACTTTAACACTCCTCTTACAGAGCTGGATAGATCCTCTAAACAGAAATTAAACAAAGATATAAGAGACTTAAAAAAGACTTAAACAAAGATATAAGAAATTTAAATAAGAGACTTAAATAGAACAACTGTGCTTAATAGACACATATAGAACTCTCCATCCCAAAGATAAAGAATATACATTCTTCTCATTACTTCATGGAGCATTCTCCAACATTGATCATATCCTAGGACACAAAATAAACCTCAATAGAATCAAAAGAATTGAATTTTTACCTTATATCTTCTCAGGCACTAAAGGTGGAACTCAACTCCAACAAACACTTTCAACCCCACACAAAGGCATGGAAATTAAACAACCTTCTGTTGAATGACAGTTGGGTGCAGGAAGAAATAAAAGAGGAAATCATTAACTTCCTTGAGCATAACAACAATGAAGACACAAGCTACCAAAACCTGTGGGATA
>CAUYRH010109541.1:0-19276 GCA_963574655.1 Perodicticus potto | reverse complement strand
CCCCCCCCCCCCCCCCCCCCCCCCCCCCCCCCCCCCCCCGCCCCCCCCCCCCCCCCCCCCCCCCCCCCCCCCCCCCCCCCACAAGAGGCGGAGGGAGCGCGATGGCCAGGATCTCACCTATTGTGCACAGTGTGAGGGTGTTATGCATGCTCCCTGGGTGAAGGGCTCAACTTCAACTTCACCTTAGAATTGAAAACAATGCAACTGAAACATGTGTTCCTCATCTTAATTTGAGACAAAAAATTAGAAAAATCATAGCAGGTTGATTTGTGCAAACACCACAGTATTTATTGTCATGAGGAAGAACTATGGATGGTTACTAAAAATAATGGGCAAAAGGCTGATGAGAAACAGAATACATGTGTCTTCCCCAAGTCCCCACTTATTCACAGTGTGGGAAAGATGGTAACTGTTCAGTGGAGAAGCCTGGCTAACGCTGTCATAAGCAAGTGAAGAAAAGGAACCCACCAGTAAGGAGCACCAGAGTGACGTGCCTCCTATAAGACGCACCAAGAGGGACACGACATCACTCCTGTGGGATCTCGCCCAAAATATACAGCCTCAATCTAATGATAAGATGACCTTAAGCAAATCCACATTGAGGAGTATGAAAATATCAGACTCGTCCTTTTCAAAAGTTAAGGTAATGAACGAAGAGGAGAAACAGGCCCTTTCGCAAATGGAACTCGTAACTGGGTTCAAGGTGAAGTCCTAAATTGGAGCATGGAATGGAAAATGGCCATTTGAAAGGAAATTGGCAATGCTGGGATAAAGTCTGTAGTTTAACTGATAGTATTGGACCAATGTGAATTCCCTGGTTTGATCGTTGTACTCGGGTTATGTAAGAGGTTAACATTAGGGAATGCCCTAGGAACTCTCTACATCATTTTTGCCACTTGTCTTTGAGGCTAACATTATTTAAAAATTAAAAAGAAATTTTTAATAGCCTATTGTTGAAGTATTTAAGGGATGATTTCTGACTGACAAAGAATGAGTTTTGAAGGTGAGCAGTTCCACAAAGTGCACCTGTTCTGGTATGAAGGGATGCTGATAGGTAAGGGTTTTGTTTTTGTTTTTGAATGTTTTTTTTTTCCTTTGTAAGTCAAGACCACAAAATCCACAGAGAAATGACAAGCCTTACTAGAGGATTCCACTTGCAAAGTTCCCATTAACTGCCTCACCCAGAGAGAAGTTGATGTAATCTCCCATCAAGTGAATAATTAGTTAATTGCTTGACTAAACCAACACTTAGTGTCCCTTAGCCCAGGACTGGGCTCTGGGGCAGGGCACAGGGAGCAGCATGGGACCTATTCTCAGGACCTCATAGGCTATATAGCATTTCACATGGGCTGTTTGAAGCCCAGTCCAGGTGGTAATTCCAGGGTGTGGGGCTTGAATAGCAACTGAGTTTTGCCTGGTGGACTTAGAAAATGGTTTGGTATCACTTATTGAATAGTCTTTGCATTGTCTGTTCTCAGGGGAACACCTGGAAAATTAGAAAATAGCTTTGGTTGATGGTTGACTAGAGCTACTCCCAGTAATCTTGATAATCCAATATGTTCAGTTCTATCAGCACCAACTAGAAATACTTCTTGAGGTATTTTTCAATATTCCCTTATATTCCATGACCAAAGTTTCAATGAGCTTGCCTACAGCCAAATCCACGATGGGTTCCCCCTCCCATACTTGATCCTTCCCGTTCTCAATCCTACACCCTTCTCCACCACTTCTCAGGGCCAGGATGAAGGTGAGGCACTTGCCTAGGGGTGAAGGCAAAGTATAAAGGGGCACAAAAAATTCAGCAGTCAAATCAAATAGTATTTTAATGTGCTATTTAAAAAAATCAATATTTTGATATTTTGTTTACAATGGAGTTTTGCATTCATTATTTTTTAAAGAAAAAATATTGCATTCGATTTTATTTGGTTTGATTCTTAAGTTTTTTGGCACCTCTTTGATTTTGTGCCTTACACAAGTGTCCCACTTGAATCATGCTTCACCTTAGTCCTGGCCTTGCTTACTCCTCTGGCTACCACTGGTGACCTGCAGTAACAAAGCTGGGCTCTGACCCAACAGAGGTGTGGCAGCAGGCAGGAATGGAGAAGGTCTCTGTTCTCCCTCCAAGACTGTGGAGGGAGTAGGGAAGATTTCTGCCTGCAGGGAGCCAACGCATAAAAGCCCTAGTTGAAAGGTACAGCCATTTACACGCTAACTTCACTGGGCCAGCCACTTGCTTTCTGAAAAGCATTTCTTGCATAATGTTTGTATTAGATCTCCCCTTTACAGTTGGGAGGCATGAGTTAAAAGCCCTCTCAGCAGCAGAAAAATATAGCTATGTTTGGTCCACGTTACAGTTACTGAGGGAACTATAACTTTGATTTGCTCCACTGGTATAAATGTAAATCCGTAAGTGAAATGAGTTAAGTGGGGGAAGGAGGTGCTCTGTTTTCAAGGATGCTTTTGATCCACAGCCTCAGCTGTCACAGGTGGACTAGGGGCAGGAGGGAAGGCCTGCGTCTGGGAAGCTTTCAGGCAACAATCCCAGAGTTCTAGAATGGGCGATATGTTGGGGGAAATTTTAGATAACTTTTATCCTAGAGATCAATTGATTTAGCAGCCCAGACTAGGAAATAAAGTTTAATTTCTGCATGGTTGTTCCAAGCAACATACCATGTTCAAGTCATCTTTGACTGTCTGTTTATTACCTTGTCTCTTCCTGGGATTTAAACTTAGCTTAACTTTTCTCCCCAAGTGCATTTCCTGCTGTTTACAATCCCCAGTTCCTGTTTTAGGAGACGCAGTCTTTCCCACTCTCCCACCAAACCTTCATTGCTTTTTGTTTTCCTTGTCATTTACCCTATTTCTTCCATCTGGAAGGTGCTCTTTTTCTTCCTTGCCCCTGTCCTAAAGGTCTCCCACTGGTGGTTCACAGCATGCCTCTAGCCCACAGATGCATTTTTTCTGTCTTGCAGAGTTATTTCATTAAACCCACAGCCCCGCCACTTCCTGTTGTTTTCTAGATGGCCGTCCGTATGGACACCTGGGTTGGGACCCCTGAGAGCCAAACCTTGCCTTTCCTCATAGGCCCAACCCAATTTCCCCTCCATCAGGAAATCATCCTCGATTCTCGTAGCTTCATCAGTCACCTCCTCTGTGGCTTTCTGATCACTTCTGGCTTTATCATAGAATTTAGCACTTACTTATGTGCAGTTTGACATTTACTCTTGTCATGTTCAGCCTTTCTGGTACATGCTGAGACGAGACTAGTACTCTTTGTTGTTATTTCCATTTTCAACTAAGGCAATATCTCGCCATCCAGCAGCTCACTAAACATTAACTAAGCACCTACCATTTGTCAGGCATCACGCAAGGCACTGGGGATGCAAAAGTTATTAAGACTAACTGCTGTCTTATTACCATGGAGACCCCTTTCCCAGCACTCTTAATGCTAATCTTTGGCTTCAGTGGTCTATGCATTATTTCAGAGCACATCTTGTCCTCTGCCTCTGTCCGTAGTTAATATTCCTCTTGCTGCTAGAGGGAACTTTCTCTGAATATTTAAATCATATCTATCTTTTGAAAGCTGGGTTAATTTTCCTTATTTCTGATCCACCTGGCCCATTCCACAGACATTGTACAAACTTCACCATATTTGACACTCATCCACTATGCTCACCTTGTCTCTCTGAAATTTGACATTGGTGAGCTCTTACTAGAAGTGCCCTTCTATGTGTGTCCCGTATCTGCTCTACAGACCCTTGGAGGATAGAGCCGAGCCCCAGTCTTGGTTTTTCCTTTTTTTCTTTCTTTCTTTCTTTTTTGGCGGGTCGGGTTTGAACCCACCACCTCTGGTATATGTGGCCGGTGCCCTACTCCTTTGAGCTACAGGCACCACCCCTGTGTATGTATTTCTACACTGCCTGGGCATAGTGCCGAGCTCCGAGCAGATACTCAATAATTAATCTCCGTGGTTTGATTGATCTTCCCATCTTCAATTAGTCTACTTTCTAGAAATACATGCTGACACTTATTTTATTTTTTATACTCAGCAGAACCTAATGAGAAAGATAAATCTGCTGCTGTTGCATTAAAATATCATATAAAAAATGAGTAGCAACTTTGAGTGTTGCCGTGCTCCCAGAGTTGTTTGTGAGTGAGTCTAAGAATTCAGCATACCTTTTCTCCCAGAGAGAATGGCTCAGGGTGGGTAGCATTTCCAGGCCACCTATGGGAGTCAGCATGCTTCCCCTATGGTGTATTTGAACTGTGGGGCAGAGAGAGCCTCTTATTTGTTTCTCCTCATTACCTGAAGAGTTTATGGACATTATCTGAACTTCACCATATTCCTCTGCTATGCTCGCCTTTACAATGTCTGCTGTCTCCTCCAGGTAATGAGCCCCAGGAGCACAAAGGCTCCATCTGCCTATTCGTTACCACATCCTAGTATAGCAAGTGATCAACAAATATGTGTTGATTTGCACTGAGTTAAATTCTATCTGAATGATTATGGGCTTTAGAAATACACAGGCATGAATTTGAATTCCAGTATCACCAGAAACTGTGAGTTTTGGAAAATTACATCGCCTCTCTGGGCCTCAGCTAACCTCTCTGTAATATTTTGTGAAATCATAACTACCAAGTTGCTGAGCATGTGATTAATAGTTAATATATGCTTTTTCTTTCCTTCTCTCTTACCCAAATGTAATCCCTCAGAAAGTATTTAATTAATTAATGATGCCTGCTTTTAGTGCAGTATTGGTTACACTGTGGCCGTGACAGGGAAGGCAATATTTGATGTTAGGGCCTTCCAGCAACTTTGGGGAAGATGTAGCTTCTGTTTCTAACTTTCTATCTAACAGTCTGTGTGATCTGAGACAGGTCACTTAGACATATCTATGAAAGAGTGATGAGAAGTTTCAGTTACTTTCAAGCTTTTGCAACTTTCAGTATTGCTAACTTCTGGTAAGTAAATACAAATGTTTAGGATCCTGGGGGTGGAGCCCAAAGGTTTAATTTATTCGAATTCAATCTTGTGTTTTATCTTAATTATTCATGTATGCTTTTTATTCTAATGCATGATAGAGCCATGCTTTTAAGATAATAATATAGCTGGTCGTGGTGACTCACACCTATAAGCCTAGCACTCTGGGAGACCCAGACAGGTGGATGAGCTCATGAGTTCGAGACCAGCCTGAGCAAGAGCTAGACCCTGTCTCTGGAAAGTAGCTGAGTCTTGTGGCGGGCAACTGTAGTCCCAGCTATTTGGGAGGGTGAGGCAATAGGATCACTTGAGCCCAAAAGGTGGAGGTTGCAGTGAGTTATGATGCCATGGCACTCTACCAAGGGCAACAAAGTGAGACTCTATCTCAAAAAAAAAAAAAAAAAAGAAAGAAAGAAAGAAAAAAAGAGAAATAATAATATAATGTTATTCATGAGCCATGTGTTAGTAAATGCCTACTTTAAGCCCAACACTGTGCCAGCCACTTTATATACCAAAGTCAATTAATTTTTGCCACAATCCTTTGAATAAGGTGTTATCATCCTTATGTTATTGATGAACAAACTGAGGCTTACAGGCATTTAAATAAATAGGCTTAGGCTACAAGCAGAGCCAGAATTTAATTAATCTAAATCTAAACTTTCCCCTACACCTTATAAAAATGAGGCTTCCTGTGGCCAAGGATGTTAATAAAAATGCCTATGGTTTTGTATCTGGAGACAAGGAATAATATAATTCAGTGAAGGTAGAAAAGTAGTTATACTCCTCTAAAAGCACCCCCAGAACACCAATTATTTATCCACTTGAAACCTATCCTGGAAGACAAGTCACAACATGACATTCTCTTGGCTGCTTGGTCAAAGGGGAAGGGAGACGGGAGGGGGTGGCACACCTACGGGGAAAAGGGAAAGGCTGCCAGTGTCTTTTTAGAGAATAGGTAACTTAACACATCCATTATTTTGCAGCCAGCTCTGAATAGGTAGATTTAGGCGATTCAATCGCCTGCAGTCCATTCAATCATCCTGCAGTCCAGCTATCTCAACCTGCATCCGTGGACACGTCCCTCTCACACGTTCATGCTGGTACTTTGTGCTTACTCTGTATCAGGCAAGATGTTACATATTGGACTTAAAAAATTGAGAAATGTGGTCTGCTCCTCCCAAGAAGTATGAATGAGGTTTTCGTAGGAACTCAAAGACCCGCCAGCTCCCCCTGGAATAAGATGGGAGTATTGAGTGGGAGAGTCAGGAAAGGCTTCCTCAAAGTGGTGATTGTGCTGAGTTTTTGGACTAATGCAGGAAATTGACATGTGACCTGGGGAAAAGGGCGTCTCAGACACAGGTAAAAACATGCTTCCATCGGTGGACCTCTGCTTGTTCCCTGCGTGGAGGACGAGCTTACCAAGACTGGCCGGGGTAGGGCCTGAGAGAAACAGAAACCCCCAGACCCAATGGACAGAACCCCTTCACGGAGCTCCCCATGCTGTGGGATGAAGGTGTGGTGAGCTCCGCTTCACCAAGACATCATGATTGTGGGAAGATGATCATGAAAATTCCTGGGAGCACCCAACTATTTGGTACAATATAGGGGTATACAGCACACTTCCTGGGTGAAGGACTCAATTACAACTCAGACTTTGGACTTTACCTTATAAACACAAGTAATGTAATCTAATCATATGTACTGTCATATTAACCAATAATAATAACAAAATAGAATTCCAGGGAGCAGATAGGAAACTAAGAGTAGCTGGTCTGTCCCACTCTGAGACTTGCTATAGGTTCAGAGAAAAGGAGTTGGTAGCAAGAGTTAATTACATGTTTTTTTGTTATGCTTAGTATAGAAAAGTACTAACGGTGTAAGCCTTACTTAACTTTTACAAAGACCTCACGAGGCACTAACTGCTCCCAGCCGGTTCTGACAGCACCTTCCTGAGGACATCTTTTCGGATTCCCAGGACTGAGTCACTCACCTGTTTTCTGAGCTTCCTCACCCCCTGTGATAACAGCGTCATGTCCTCTTCTCGCCATACGGTTCTTCTCCAGTCATACATTACTAACAGACCAGGGCCTCTTTTTCTTTTCAGACAGTCTCACTCTGTTGCTCTCAGTAGAGTGCCCTGGTGTCATAGCTCACAGCAACCTCAAACTCCTAGGGTCAAGTGATCCTTTGGCTTCAGCCCCCTAAGTAGCTGGAACTACAGGTGCCTGCCACAGTGGTCGGCTATTTTTCAGAGGTGGGGTCTTTCTCTTGCTCAGGTTGGTTGCGAACTCCTGAGCTCAGGCAATCCACTTGCCTCAGGCTCCCAGAGTGCTGGGATTACAGGTGTGAGCCACCGCATCCATCCTTAGACTGTGGCCTCTTAAAAGCAGAGACTGGATTTTCTGTCTCTGAATCCTCAGCACCTAAGATGGAGCATGGCACAGAGTGAGTCAATAGCACCAAGTACCTATCAGAATTTACGTGCAAAGCTTTCAAATAGTAACAGTGCTTGCATTTTACCTCCAGAGATTTAGAATCAGTGAGGGGTGGAACCTGGGCATGAATATATTTTTATATATATGTGTATATATAAATAATCTCCAGTTTGTCCTAAATATGCAGCCGTGGGTATGAACTGCGTACTGAGTTGTAATAGCGTTTAGCCTGGCCACCTCATTTTGGATAGGACAGAGGTCAGGGAGGAGAAGCAGCCTGATGTTTAAGCAGCTTCTCAAGGATCTAAATTTGCCCCAGACCCCAGTGTGCTGGCAGGAGACGATGGCTTCCAGATGCAACACACTTATCTGAAAGAAACTCTTAATGTACTTCCAGGAATAAACACTTGGTTCAAGATGAATTGGTTATACCAACCGATGAAGTGAGGTTGTTACTGGCTGAGAATATAAAGTGGCTGAACGCTCACAGCAGAGGGTTTCCCGCTGAGCAGCTGGGCAGAGAAGGATCAGAGCACTGCAGATATCATGGGCACTGGGACACGAGGTGGCTCTCTTATTGTCAGGAAAGCTGCCAGAAACCAGAGATCAAACTGGAAAATTTGAGATAAGTCAGGGAGAAGAAACACATTCTCCCTCTCCCAAATGTGTGTGGATGCAGAGGTTGATCTGAGAGAGTAGGAAGGGAAGTGGGATCACAGCCTAACCTTTCCAGAAAAAGCAGGGTGGGAATGGTGGTAAGTGTGAGGAATGGGATAGAACTTTAAAAATATGTTGATATCATCAGTTATAATTAGAGAACGGAGAAGAAAATCACACATGTTTTATCAACATTAAAACTGAGACACTGTGTGAGACTCAGGGGAGAAAGGGAGAGAACATTCTTCTCAAGATGAGGAGAGATGCCCCCATTCTGAAAGGCAGTCATTTTATCAGCACCATGGAGAAGGGCACAGATTCTGCTTGTTCTTTATACAGATGGGTTTCTGGGGAGGGTTTTGGTTATACCCAGTCTGAACTGGAAAAAACAACATTGACGTTCGCGTGACCACACATGTAGATCAGAGGATAACACGTTCTCTCTTCAGTTTTATTGGTCTTTTCTGGCCAATTCCCTTGCATTTAAGATTGACATACTCCTTTCCCAGCAAAAGAAAAGAGGTACAAGGGTGAGATTTTAAAGCTTCCTATTGCTGGTAATTTTTTTTTAAGTTTCTGGTATAATCGATCCCTAAGCAGACGGGTCCGTGAGAGTGGGCTCTGAATACTAGCTAAGGCCCAGGAAACTGTGACGTTTCGGGAGACCAGTCTCCTGGCTTGGTCTTGTGCCTGCCTGACTCGGGAGGGGTTGTAGGAAGACTCCGTTTTACAAAACAAGGACAGCTGAGTTTTGCTTTGGGGAGACCCTGCTGAGGAAACCGAATCAATATCAGTGAGTGAGCCGTCTGATGTGTGTTCATCTGGAGGATGGCGGGACAGGCAGGGGTCATCACCGTAGGAAGGAGGGTAGCAGACTGTATATATTTTCTAGTCTGCGTCTCTCCCTGAGAACCGCTTTTGTCCTTTATATGAGGTCAAGCTGTGTTGCCAGTGCAGCACAGACCTTCCAGATTCTGCATCCTGGTTTCAGCCCCTCATCTGAGACTCTCTCCTCACTCTCTAAGACAGTGATATCTGCTATTAGCTTCTCTCGTTAACGATTTAAATGAAACCTGCATCCACATGATAAAATCGTGGTTATCACTTATTCCGTGTCAGGCACCTGTGCTGGGTGTTGGACCTAAAGGAATGACACAGACCTATTCTCCAGGAACTTCCAGATGATTCACAAGCAATTTGCTCAGCATTGCAGGCAGGGAAGGAGGTAGCAGTGGAGATGTTAAGATCACCTATCTCAGAGGAGCTTATTAGTCTAGTACTTGAATGCTCTCACTAGGGCTAGTGGTACAGTAGAGGCATAAAGCAGAAGGAAATAAAAGAAAATAGAAGAGAAACTCTAGATCGCCAGTGGAGGGGGAGAGAGAAGAGGGAAGCAATGGAGAGAGGGAGAAAGCTCCTGGGGAATCAGGAAAGGGATGTGTGGGGGTCATAGCTTGGGTGGCTTTCTGGAAAAATAGTTGCAAAGGCTTTCACCACCAAGAAGTCCTTTTCTCATCCTATGCCTACCATGTTTTCTCAAAACGTGGGTGCATATTTTAAAATACAGTAGAACCTCCGTAAGTTGAGCACTCGAGGGACCGTAACAAGCTGGTCAGCAGACAGAGGTGGTCAACATAAGGAACTAGGCCTGCTGTACTGATACATGCAGGGGGTGCATGTCCGGTCAACTTAAGGAGTGGTCAGTGTAGGGAGGTGCTCACCTATGGAGGTTCTACCAAGCAGCATGCATTAAACATTAAGTAATTAGTTTGTTCAGTTAAAAAAATTGAATACTATATAGTGCTCACACCATTCAGAATTTACTGACAAGCAGAGTTAAACAGGTTGCCTACCAGGAATTTATCTTGTTCTCATTAAAACAGGAAACCCTGACATTTTAATTAGCTCATGCAGTAATATTGAAGATGAGTGAATATACGATTTCTGTTAAGTTTTTTGAAATATTACAAATAGCTCATGGACTCCCATTTCTGCAGTGGAAACCTCACATGAGCCCCCCCTACATGGCCATTTGTTCATTTAGTTCAATTTGCAATTAAGCTTTGACACTTTTCTACTGTAGTATAGTGTATGTACAGACCCAGCCCTGTGAATGTATTGGCTCCAAACGTTAATTGACATTAACGTGTGAAACAAAAACAAAATTGAAATTAATAATTGCTTAGGTAATTATTCACAAAATGAATAGAATATTACCTAGCTAGTCAATTACAACTCAACTCTTATGCAATTGCATTTTAATTATATTTAATTGGAGAGGGCATTTTTTTTCTTTTTGACTTTTTTTTTTTTTTGGTGTCCTCAGTAGAGCTCACAGCAACCTCAAAATCTTGGGCTTAAGTGATTCTCTTACCTCAACCACCCAAATAGCTGGGACTACAGGCACCTGCCACAACGGCTATTTTTTTTGTTTTTGTTACAGTTGTCATTGTTGTTTTAGCTGGCCCAGGCGGGGTTCGAAGCCCCCAGCCTCCATGTATGTGACCATCACCCTACCCATTGAGCTTCAGGTGCCGCCTTCTTTTTGATATTTTTGACCTACAATGTGAGATGAGGCCTTCAAAAGTAACTTTGTCTAGAGCTTGCTCCTTTGTCCAGAGAGATCCAAGAAGGGAGGTTGAGTGGTGTAATCTAAGATTTGAAAGCAGACGAACCTGTTCTTCCCAGAAAACAGTCTGGAGGGACCAATGGAATTTATCTCAGAAACACAAGATTAGCTTATAATTTGAAAATCAATTAATGTAACACACCCATAAGAACAAAATAAAAGACAAAAGTCACATGATTATGTCAATAGAAAAAAAAAAAAAGAAAGAAAAGAAAACAGTCTGGAGTTGTAATTCCCTTGGTCAAGACGTTCCATTATCTAATATTCCATTGTATATATAAACCATCAGTTATACAATAAGATTCCTGATTTGTGGATGGTATCTTACTTATTACATTTAGATACATGAATGTTGCTATAAATAGCTGTAACAATACAAGAGCCTCACAAATTAAGAAGACATGGATTCAAATCCAGCTCAATGACCTACAATTCTGTGGCTCTGGATAAAGTTACATAAAACTCTTAATTTTCTCATTTATAACATGGAAAGAAATGGTGTAGCAGATTTATAAGATTTTTCTATGAATTAAATGAGTTGGTATTTATTAAGCACTTATTATGGACTCTGGCATATATTAAAAGCTCAATAAATATTGAATGATAATAATAATTAGAATGAATCTTATTTTGCATGTTAAAATGGGGTAATACTTACCCCTGGGGTTTTTATCAAGACTCATTGAGATAATAAATACAAAACGCACAGCCCATTGTCTGACACATAGTAAAAATTCAACAGACATTACTTACGTTCTTTATTCATTTGTGTCCCCAACTAACTAGTCTTCACTCATCAGCACTGGTATATTGGACTTACAGACTTTGGTAGGCTAATTTTTTCTACTCTAGACTGCAGTTTGGAGCTTCTGGTATATTTTAATAAAAGCCCTCACAAAACACTTTATAGAATCTGAATAAAAACAGTGTTCTGCTCTAAGCACAATGAGAATTTTTATTATTGTTGAAAGTGATGGTTTTGCTATATTTTTTCCCCTGGTTGCTTTAAGTACATTTTTAAAAAAACTTGCCAGGAAATGGAAGTTAAAAGTATTTGGTAAATGGAATAAAATATTTCATAGTTGTGCCTTTAAAAAAAATGTTAACCCTGGTTACTTTGTAGTGCTTTTCTGTCTCGGTTTAGTGACCACAGCAATGCTTCACCTCTAAATGCAGAGTTTCCTGCTTGTACCCTGGGGTGTACACCCCTGGGATTATCCACTCAGTCTCCTGTAAACAGGATCCCTTAGGACTGTAGATTAATTTTCATTTCTGTTCATTTGGGAAATAGTTCTGTTTCCTTCATTTTACAGATTATTATGAAAATTTTTAATAGGCCGCAGCAAGTAAAATTATCTCTTTAACCTCATATCTCTCTGTCTTCTCCCTCCTCAATGAGACCATTGCTAGTGGTTTGCCATACATATTTCCAGACTTTTTAGACTTAGAAAAATATGTTCCAAAATAGATAAAGAAATAAGTAGGACTGTATTCTGAATATATTAAGGATATCTTTCCAGGTTGAGACCTATCTACCTTCTCCTGCTCCATTGTGTGAATAAATCATGCATATAATATGATTTCCAGTTTGGGCACATTTATCTTGCTTGCTACATTTGGATATTATAAACTATACAATTTGCTACAAGCAACTACCAACGTTTGTCTTATGATGTTCTTTGGACAAATTTGCAGGATGATTTACCCTCTGCAAAGTGCTGCCACATCCACCTGTTTACGTGCTCCTAAGAGATCGAGGCAATGGCACTTACGAGTCTGAACTTAAGTCGGGCAGGCCTGGGTTGGAACCTGGATTAGCTTTTCCATGACCACAGTTGGAGTTATAATTTCTCCCCCTGTCAATCTGGAATCATAGAAGTTTTCCTTGATTTTATAGGTGCTTTCAGGATTCCTTAAAGTTCATGTATCTAAAGTACTTAGAAGAGTATGTAGCACATAGTAAAAACTCAGAAAACATTAGCTATCCTTGTTGGAACTAGCTAAATTTCTCAAAGCAATTCTGATACTATGGGTGACACTGTGTTCAATGTACAGATGGAGAAACTGAGGCTTAGAAAGGCAAGACTGGTCAAGGTCAATGACAGACAAGGAAAAGGCATAGTTAGTAGCAACTCCATAGTTCCTGTGTAAGGAGAGACTGTTTTTGCAGAGCCCTTTTCATAATCCCAGAAGAAGTTTCCAGCGAGGTTGTAGAGGGCCTAAAACACCGGTCCTTTGTGGCAGCAGCACCACACTTCATATGATGGAAAGAGTGAGGAATGATGCAGAACAGAGCCTGGGTTCAGGCTTGGTCACCTGAGAGGGCAAGTTACTAAACATCTTGGATCTCTCCCTGCACAGGGACTATGGAGTTGCTACTAACTATGCCTTTTCCTTGTCTGTCATTGACCTTGACCAGTCTTGCCTTTCTAAGCCTCACTTTCTCCATCTGTACATTGAACACAGTGTCACCCATAGTATCAGAATTGTTTTGAGAAATTTAGCTAGTTCCAACACGGATACTAACTTGCCATTCCTGGGCAAGTCACTAAACATCTTGGACTTCAGTGGGATTTTATTAAACAGTTAAATGAGATTATAATATACCAAGAGATTATAATATACACCATTATAATATACCAATAATATACCAAGTCTATATGCACAGTTCCTGGCCTATAATAAGACCTTAAAACTTGTTAGGTAACAGCTGTGTCAGAATTTGAACCCATATCTTCTTTTGCTTTTTATTGTATCCTCCTGTCACCAGCTCTAACCTTTGCCTTTGAGAGAAGGCTCGTGTCAAGTACAAGCCACTCGTGACAACATGAGGGCGCTGCCCAGGGAGGCGGAGGCTCACCCAGTGGGTGGGAGAGGCAGCGATGTTGGGACGCAGCGACACCACACACCCAGCCTTGCTGACCCTTGACTCTGCCCTTCTGAGCTCTCTCTGTCGCCAGCTGCCTCTGCAGCTTGTTTCATGCAATGAGCAGTAACATGTTTCAGGACAGAAACCAGTTCAAACAGAAGAAAGAAGACAGACAGCACTAAACCTAGAGCTCATGCAAAAATCACATTCCTTTGGAGACCAAAGAGAGAGGGGTCCTTCACTTTCAGGGATAGTGATTACTACCTTTTCAAAGTTGATATTTTCTTTCTAGCTAAGTGTTTATGGTGCCGTCAAGATAAGGAAGAAATTGAAAAGACCTCTCGCATAGGAACATAGAACAGAGAAAAATAGTAGCAACCATAGACTATAGCTATTTCCATTGTCAGAATATGCATCATTTCTCTTTTGTTAAAGAAAAATAGGCCTTTGGATTTCACTCTGTGGCTATGACCTTGTCACGTTCATCTTCGTACTGAAAAGGCCAAAAGACAAAGCAGGTGGAGAAGGTGGGATTGTACTTGGCATGAACACAAGGCCAAGGCCACTGCCTGCTGGAGCCTCCACATTGCTCAGCAGAACTGGTGTTTCATTCTGGCCCTGAAGACACTTCCTGTTGACATCACTTGTCACATGACCTTGTGTAAACCTCTTCCCAAAGCCAAAGTGTTTCTATCTGTAACATTAGAGATTGCTCTATCACTCTTTCCAAAACCTCAAGACATTTGTATGAAACAATCACATTTAAAAAAAATTATCATTATTGCATGTACTTTTAATATTTTTATGCAATGAACTCATTTAAAAATATGTAAATATGAAAAATTAGGGTAGAAGTCTCCGTAAAGATGGTAGATCAAAACAGGCACCTTGTTTGCACCCTCTTGAAAATCTACTGAAGAAAAAAGCAAAAGGGTTTTGGTTTTTAAAAGGAAGATAGAAATCATATGGAAAGTTAATAAATGCCTTAGCAGACTAGAGAAGAATATTTCTCTAGTCTGGAGTGGAGAAAGCCAGCAGTGGAGAGAGTTAAGGATTCATCCAATCTAAAGCAAAGTTTCCCACAGTTTCAGGAAAAGATAATACCAGATGCCCCGGGAAGGGGGGATGAAGAAGAGGTGCTCAAATGAGGAGGATCGATGGAAAGTCTGTTAAAGCAGCAGCCTGACTCCATGCAGCTGAGTCACAGGGAGCTTATTCTATAAAGGAGATAAAATAGAGGCATCTGGACTAGGAGACGCCAGACATAATTGAGGGCAGCGATACCTCACTCTACAGCAGATTTTAATCAAAGTAGGCATCTGGAGACGAAAACCTCCAGCACTTTCCTCCTACTCAGCCCTGTGATGCTGTTAGCCAGACCTTAACCTGGGCAGGGGATCAGATAATTCTTATCTGTGGAATTCATCCAGCCTAAGAAGAAAGATTTGCATATATTGATATTGGAGTCTCTCCAGTAAATGTCCTAGCCAGAGCACCTGCAGTGACGCTCCCAGACCACAGGCCCTGTTCACATGCTCAGAGCCAGTGATCCTGTTGGTGTCTCCCACGCCAAAATGAGAACATGCCTCTGGGGATTGCAGAACCTTGAGGAAGGGGCCAGGCAGCTGGCTCACGCCTGTAATCCTAGCACTCTGGTGGAGGCCGAGGCAGGTGAATTGCCTGAGCTCAGGAGTTCGAGACCAGCCTGAGTAAGAGCGAGACCCCATCCCTAAAAAATAGCCAGGCCTTGTGCTGGGCACCTGTAGTTCCAGCTACTTGGGAGGGTGAGGTAAGAGGATCGCTTGAGTCCAAGAGTTGGAGGTTACTGTGAGCTATGATGCCATGGCACTCTACCCAAGGTGACAAAGTGAGACTCTGCCTCAAAAAAGTTAATAAATAAAGTAAATAAATAAACAGACCTAAGGAACAATTCCAAGACAGAAAAGCAAGTGAGAAACAAGTAAACAAAAGGAAAGCAGCTTGGAGGAAACGGTCTTTGCGAGGCAAAGCGAACTTTGTAAAACAGGCACAGCGAACTTCAAAAAGTAGGAGAGGAGATTGTAAATCAGGAGAAAGACAGTATTACAAAAAACGTAAATATTCAGAGGACTAAAAGGATTCCTTGGATTTTTCCAAGTTGTTTTCTTTTGGGAAGTGGAAAGTTCCATCATAGGTTACAATCCATTCTTGGAAAAGATGGTATTTATATAGTGAAAGTATTTTAAATATTAAATATTATTGAAACAAAAATTTTGCTGTAACTATGGGAAGAAGGAGAAATGGGAGGGATGCATGTGCCTGGTGGGTCAGGGAAAGGTTACAGGGAAATGCTTGTCTTGAATGGTGCCCAGTAGATAAATGATGTCAAAAAGTGTGGTGGGGGAGGGCTAAAAAGTGGATTACACAAGTATATTATTGGCAATATGATCATAAATACCGAAATAACAGCTACAATAGCTAAAAGAAGTATAGAACTCCCTCTGGCAAAGAGTACATGAGAGACTTAGTTTTTGTTTTGTTTTTCTTAATAAAGCTTGAGAATTTCAAAAAAGTTTTATACATTTATAACTTTGGTAAAATAAAATTTGTTATCACTACTGTAAATAGTCAGCATCATGTGTGTAAAAGGATCAATAGAATTATTGTTAGAAATATCACCTTACACAGTTAGATACTGAGCATATATCAAAGTTTATAGCTGGTAAACCAGGGAATAAGCTGAACAACTAAAGAGCTGGTTCTGAAGAATTCAGGATTCTTGATTTTTCATGGGAGAAGACATGCTTGTATAAAATTGTCATTAGATATAAGACGGTTAAACTTGCTACAGAGTAATAAAAGTACAAGTTTTAGCAAAGCAGCAGACACTATGTCTGGCCATTTGCTCTACAAGTTAGCTCCTAAGTCTACCAGGTTACCAAGGTTCCAATTTCTAATCAGTAGTTTGGGGGTTTATCAAAGTTACATGTCCTAAGAAAGTAAAAGGGCTTTTGATTGGTTAATCGGAATTGTTCTCCTAAAAAGTCATACAATCCTCATTTTGCTTTATTTCTAAGTTTTGGACCTTTCCCCTGCACATATGCCATAAATATAGCTAACTTGAAAAAATAAACACAATAAAAACAAAAACCATGTTATTAAGTTCTATTTAGATGCTGTTTGCTGCCTCCTTTGACCTGAGGACTTCGGGATTTTGCAAGAACTAGAGAGGTGTTAAAGCAATATTAGCACCAAAGGGAAATTTTTCTACTGGGTATCATTAGCGAGGTTGAAAGGCAAATGAAAAAAGGGAATTCTTTCACATAATTTGATTTAGTGTTATGAAATGCTGTGTCTGTGTGTTATTACTTAGCATACTCTTATATTTGGCATGCTCTATTATTGTTTCAGTATTTCCAGAACAATAATAGAGCATGCCAAATATAAGAGTATGCTAAGTAATAAGTTGCATGCCGCGAAGTCCCAGGGCTGGTACAGGGGCTGGGGTGGGTTGAGAGGATAAGGCTTAACACCTCCTGTGCCCTCCACTGCCCTTGTCCCATCCACTTCTTGTTCTTCTCCTGCTGGGTTATGCAGTGGGCTTCTGCATAGGACTTCATTTAAAGTTCCTTCCAGACATCCCAACCTATAATTATTAAAAGAAAAAAAAATCACTACAATTTGCAGTGTGTTTAGGTTGGATGGATTAATTTCTTTACCAGGGCCATAATGGGAAGACTGATTTTGTCATTTCAATTACAAGGCACCGTTTAGTTCGAGCCCGGAAGACACTTTGCTAGAGTTTCCCTCCGCTTGCCTGGCACTGGAGCAATTAACAGTAGGTGATTTGTGGCTGCACTTTTACTGCTTAGCACAGGTTTGTCATCTTGAAAGTTTTCCATTTGCATATATGCTATACGTTCTTTGGGTGACATTTCAATATCGCCCAGAGTTTAGATTATGCATTGCCTTGTACTGCACTTTCTGCTACGTGCTGAGAATCTGCAAGGCCAGCCAGGGTGCTGATGAGGACCAAGGGGAATGTGAGTCGCAGCTATCTCCGACTGGGGCCTTACTGTTTGCCAGCCCTTAGCATCCAGGTTTTTACCTGCATTACCTGATTTACTCCTCCAACCAATAACCTTCAGGTTTCTGTTGTTTGCCACATTTTATAAAGAAAGAAACTGAAACTTAGAGAGGAAAAGCAATTTGCCCAAGGTCACCCAGCTCAAATTAGCAATTTGCCCAAGGTCACCCAGCTCAAATTAGCAGAGCTGAGATTCAAACTCAAGTCTGTCTAATCTCAAAACACTCCACTACCCAGCCTCCTATATTGGGAGCTTTCAGAGTGAAATGAATTGAATTTGACAGTTTCCCACTTTTAAATATCAAACTTCCTGAGCAATATAATTGCTGCTCTTTGCTCTAAGAAGAACTGGCTGTTTGAAAGAAACAAGGGGCAAGAGGTCAAGAGAGGGGGTTTTAATATCTCTGTTGGGAAGGGAAGATATGTAATCCTGGAAAAAAAGGAGCATCAAAACGGAAACCATTCTATAAATTTGATGAAATTGCAAAGGAATGCAGAAAAGATAGAGAGTAATGAACATGTAGTAGCAGTGAAGATTTTCAAGAAGGGAAATAATGATCAGAAGTCATTGAGGGAGTTAGAGGTTAGCCCAATTGAAGGCAGGGTCTGTCTATCTTGGCAGATGGAAGGAGGCTGATGAACCCCATGGTAGCTGTGGTCATATTCCGGTTTGTCTAGATGAGTTTAGAGGATACTCTGGAACAACACTGCTGGGTTGGATTTTGTGTTTTTAATATGACTTCCTAGCAGGGTGACCCTGGACAAGTTAATTAACTCCTCTGGGCTTCATGTTTCTTCATCTGAATAACAGAGATGTTGCTCATCTCGTTGTGAGATGAGGTACAGTGCTTAGCAGAATTCTAGGCATCGAGTAAGCCCTCAAAAATATCAGCCATGGCTGTTATAGCCGTGAACATCATAGTCACATAATAACAGATGTAGGAGGTTATACCTCCGCAAAAAGGCTTGAAGACATAAAGGAGAAGGAGAGCAGAAGGGAGGTTCGCCTTCAGCCAGGAAGCTGGGGGAGATGCTGTCTTCCCTCCCCCTGAGCCTCAGGAGGGGAAAGGGCTGGGTGGTGGAAGCCCGTGTCTGGTGAAGGGACTGTGGTCTGTCTGCGCGTGAAGAAACACAGGCCCCTCCTCTGATAGCAGAGGTTGCGCTGGTGGCTCTGCAGGGCTTGAGAACCTGGGACTAGTTGAAGTGCCGAAGTGAAAGAAGGCTCTGGGTTATTCGTCTTTGGACGTGAAGTCACTGAAGGCACATTGGGAGGGAAGGAGTTTTTTTTTTTTTTTTTTTTTTAATTGTTGGGGATTCTTTGAGGGTACAAGAAACCATGTTACACTAGTTGCATTTGTTGGGTAAAGTCCCTCTTACAATCGTGTTTTGCCCCCAAAAGGTGTGGCACACACAAGGCCCCAAGACCCCACCCCCCTCGTTCCTTCCCTCTCTCTGCTCTTCCTTTCCCCACCCCTCCCTCATTCTTTCTCTCTCTGTGCTCCCCTTCCCTCACCCCCACCATGTCAATAATTGTCATTAATTGTCCTCATATCAAACTTGAGTACATGGGATTCATGCTTCTCCATTCTTGAGATGCTTTACTAAGAATAATGTGTTCCACTTCCATCCAGGTTAGTAC
>CAUYRH010109538.1:0-15829 GCA_963574655.1 Perodicticus potto | reverse complement strand
CTTTTTCTTCCATTCTTGAGATACTTTGCTAAGAAGAATATGTTCCAGCTCCATCCATGTAAACACAAAAGAGGTAAAGTCTCCATCTTTCTTTAAGGCTGCATAATATTCCATGGTATACATGTATCACAATTTATTAATGCATTCGTTGGTCAATGGGCACTTGGGCTTCTTCCACGACTTAGCAATTATGAATTGGGCTGCAATAAACATTCTGGTACATATATCTTTATTATGATGCAATTTTTGGTCTTCTGGATATATACCTAATAAAGGAATTATAGGATTATAGGTGGATCTAGTTTTAGATCTCTAAGTATTCTCCAAATATCTTTCGAAAAGGAACGTATTCGTTTGCATTCCCACCAGCAATGTAGAAGTGTTCCCTTTTCTCCACATCCACACCAACATCTCTGGCTTTGGGATTTTGTTATATGGGCTAATCTTACTGGAGTTAGATGATATCTCAAAGTAGTTTTGATTTGCATTTCTCTGATCATTAAGGATGGTGAGCATTTTTTCATGTGTCTGTAGGCCGTGCGCCTGTCTACACTGCTTCTATTTTCTTTTGATGAAGGTTTGCATAATATATTGTTTTCCATCCATTTACTTTCAAACTATCTTGTTATATTTTAAGTGCATTGCTTATAGATAGCATATAGTTGGGACATGTTTTTTAAATCTACTGTGCAAATATCTTTTAATTGGTGAATTTAGAACACATACATTTAAAGTAATTATTGGAACTTTGAAGTTACCCAACAATTTTTTTTTTGTTTTTGAGACAGAGTCTCACTACGTCACCCTCGGTAGAGTACCATAGCATCACAGCTGATGGCAATCTCAAACTCTTGGGCTTAAGCAATTCTCTTGCTTCAACCTCCCAAGTAGCTGGGACTACAACACTTGGCTATTTTTTTGTTGCAGTTGTTTACTTGGCCTGGGCTGGGTTCAAACCCACAAACCTCAGTGTATGTGGCTGGTGCCACAACCACTGTGCTATGGGTGCCAAACCCCACCCAACAATTTATTAAAGTCAGAAATAAACATACTAACACAAAAAAATCTAGAAGTCACAGAAACTAGAATTCAAAGCATTTAGATTTCAAAGAATTAGATTTCAGAAGGTTTTAATATAACATGTTGTTCAACTGAGACTTAGATTGATTGGGGGATCATTTTGCCCCTGAACCATGGCCATGGCTAAAATTAGCAGCAACACATGAAGTCAGGGATAGATGGGAGGTCTATATTCAGTCTTAGCCAAATTTAGCAAATAGTACCATATTTTCATTTAATGGAATGCAATTTCTTCTGCAATTCTTTAGAGCAATGATTCTCTAGTTTCTCCACTCAAGAGCCATTTCTGTCCTTCTCCAAACACCTCTGATTACTTGAGTTAAAACGCTGGCCAGCTCATCACCTCAGGACTCCTTGTGCACATTCAGGTAAAAATGTCCCAGAGAAGGTGGTTTACTTTAGTTCTTGTGCGCTCACCTCCAATCATTAGTCAGTCAGTTAGGCAGGTAAAAATGAGTTAAAATTTTAAACATTCACAATAAATCGTGTCCAGAAATAGATGAAGACCGTTGCTAAAAAGCATGACAGAAAAGCCTGGACCAGCAATCTTCTTCAGAAAGCTAGCGGTAAGGGTGTCCTGAAGAACTGACAAAAGTCATCCCAGACTTGACATCGAATGATCCAGTCGCGCTGAAAAGAGCCTTTTTTGCTTTCAGGGCGACAGGGCCCATGCAGCAGCGGAATGCCTAGACTCTCGGGTACTACCGCGGTAGGGGCGAACTGAGCCCCCAGCAAACCCGCGACGTTCTACGGAGGAGCTCTGGGTTCGAGTTTGCTCAGCAGCTCTCGGACAAGGCATCCGCTGAGTCCGGGACCACAGGGAGCACCGGCCGGAGGGAGCCAGGTTCCAGCACAGAGCAGCGGAAGCTCCCGCAAGCGCTACGCTCCGTCAATTCTAGATTTGTGTGTGTGTTAATATATTTATTTCTGACATTAATAAATTGTTTGATAACTTCAAAGTTTTAATAAACTTACCTTTCTTTAAAAAAGAAATGGACTGGGCGTGGTGGCTCACGCCTGTCATCCTAGCATTCCACTCTGGGAGGCCGAGGCGGGAGGATTGCTTGAGTTCACGAGTTGGAGACCAGCCTGAGCAAAAGCGAGACCCTCCCCCTCCGCGTCTCTACTAAAAATAGAAAAACTGAGGCAAGAGGATTGCTTGAGTCCAAGAGTTGGAGGTTTCTGTGAGCTATGACACCTCGGCACTCTACCCAGGGTGACAGCTTGAGACTTTGTCTCAAAAAAAAAAAAAAAAGTAATTATTGGATTTTTAGGGCTTAAGTCTGCAATTTTAGTACTTATTTTATGTTTATTCTCTGTTTCTTGTTCCTCTGGGTTCTTTTTTTCTTGACTTCCTGTAGTTACTTGAACAATTTTTAGATTTGCATTTTATATATTTCTAGTGCTTTTGAGCATATTATTTTGCATAGTTTTCTAAGTGGTTGCTCTAAGTCTGTGTACACACATACATTATCATAGCCTACTTATGTTGACCTTTTACCACTTTCAGTGAATTATAGAAAACTGAATCCATTTAAGTCTCTTTAACTTCTCCACTTTTCAAATATACTTTTCTAAAGTATTATCTCTGCAATCATTGCACCTCACATCAAATAGTATAACAACATTTGCTTCAACTACAAAATACTATTTAAAAAACTCATGAGGTAAAGGATATTCTATTATGTTTACTTTTATTTTTATCCTTTCCATTATTTTTCTTTCTTTTCTAAAGACTCATGCCTTCTTCTGTTAACATTTTCCTTCTCTCTCTCTCTCTTTTTTTTTTTTTTTTGCAGTTTTTGGCCAGGACTGGCTTTGAACCCACCACCTCCTGTATATGGGGCCGGCGCCCTACTCCTTTGAGCCACAGGCACCATCAACATTTTCCTTCTCTTTAGAGAACTACCTTTAGCCATTATTTCAGGGTAGGTTTTTTTGTAACATATTCTTTCTCTTAGTTTTCCTTCACATGAAAATGTCTTGATTTCCTCCTTCATTCCTGAGTGATAGTTCCACTGGATACAGAATTTGTGAGTGACAGGTCTTTTCTTTTGTTACTTAAAAAATATGCACTACTTCCTTCTGGCCTCCATCATGCCATGTGAAAAACCCACTGTGATTCTCCTGTGGTCCCCCATAGGTAAGACATGGTTTTCTCCAGTTCCTTTTAAGACCTTTTTTTGTCTTTAATTTTTAGAAGTTTAGTTATGCTGTATCTTAGGGTGGATTTTCTTGGGTTTATCGTAATAGGGATTACTCTGCTTCTTGAATCTATAGGTTTATGTTTTTTGTCAACTTCAGGGGAATTTTCATCCATCATGACTCCAAATTCTTTTTCAGGGCCAGTGCCTGTGGCTCAAAGGAGTAGGGCACCGGCCCCATATGCCAGAGGTGGTGGGTTCAAACCCAGCCCTGGCCAAAAACTACAAAAAATAATAATAATAATAATTCTTTTTCAGTACCACTTTCTCTCATGTGTGTCTCTCTTTGGAGACTCTTATGATAGGAATGTTTTTATTTGCTTCAAGAGAATTTGGAAAGTCAACAGAATTTATAATAAATCCTTGAAGCCTTTTTATCACATCTGTTTCATAATCCTTGTCAATTTAAATGTGTGGTTCATCTCAGTATCAGTGTCAGTCAATTGTTTTTTCTTGTTCAGATTGTGGTTTCCTTGGTATTTAATATGACAAGGTTTTTGTTTTGCTTTGTGTTGTTTCACTTTATAGAATGCTTTTTTTCTCCTTTTATTTTAGGTTGACATGTAATAATTGTGCCTGTTTATGGGACACAGAGTAATATCTTGGCATACTTATACAGTGTGTAATGGTCAAATTATATCCTTTAAATTTGATTTTTGTGTCAGGAAACTCTTTATTTTTTAAAAGTCTTCCATTTTAGCAGGTCATTAGTTGCTCTGCTTAGGTTTAGCATTTAGGTTCTGCCCTACTTTAGTTCCAGTGAAAATTTAATTTTCTAAGTCCTTGGAAGCCATTGTCTTATGGACATCTGCTCTGGGTTTAGACATCTCTCAATATTTTAGAAACCCCTAGAAGAATCTGATTTTAGTGTTCCAAGCTGCTATGAAGTCTTAAGGGTTTCTGTTGAACCAGAATTTTCCAAAATCCTACAGATGTAGCTCAAAACCATTATTCCATTACTAGAGCTGCTAACATTTGGGTAAATTATATTGACTACAGAGGATGTCCTCCCAACGTTTGATGGTGATGTTTCTATATTTTCCACATAAAATTGGTCTATATTACAGATTATACATTCCTAAATAGCATGTATACACCTTTTCTTTAATAATAGATTTTCTTGCAAAGTTTGCTCACAGTTTTTTCTCTGTCCTCTTTATACTATGATGCTAATTCATCTGGAATATGTATTTCAAACAAATACATTTATCTCCAGCCAGCGATTTTAGAGAATCATCTTTCTGATTCACTTTAAGAATTTTAGAGGATAATCTTTATGATGGACTAATAGCAGAAATACTGTATAACTTTTTCCATACCTTTCTCATTTTTTAAAACTTACTTTGCTCTCCATCATAAACAAAAAAAGTGTATGCAATTTTAGATAGGGTATTCAGGGAAGGCCATTTCAAAGGAACCTAACATTTGAGGTAAGATGATACAATGAGAATCTAGCTATACAAAAATGTGGAGAAATAGCCACCAAAGCCAAGGAAACAGATGTGCAAAAGCTCTGAGATGGGAACATGCTAAGTGTGTTTGGGGAACGACAAGGAAATCGATGTGAGCTGTCACAACATGAGCAAAGGGAGAAGCAGTAGAAGATCAGATTAGAGAAAATGAAAGGAGCCAGTCCTATAGGGCTTTGTAGGCTTTGGATTTTATTCTAAGAGATTCCACTTAGATAAGTACCAAGGCATTGGAGAATTTGAAAAGGATTTTGAAAGACATGACCTGATTTACATTTTAGAAAGATCACTCCGGCTGTGATGGAGAGAATTGATTGGAATGGGCCAAGAAGAGAATCAGGGAAAGAAATGTGGACACCAGTTCAGTGGCCCAAGTGTGGAATGACTAAGCCTCTCCGGACCAGGCTTAAACTAGAAGGGTAATGGTATAGGTGGTAAGAAGTGGTCAAATTTAGATAAACTTTTTATATTATAGTCCATTGGAATTTTATAGGGTTTATATGTAAGGGATGAAGAAAATAATGAGGTATCAAAAATGACTCCTAGGATTTTGCTTGAGCAACTGTTGAACTGTGATGCCATGTGTGGAAATGAGGAATGTTGTGTGAAGACCAGGTTTGTGGCGATGGGGTAGGAGGTAGGGAGTTAAATGTTTTGCTTTGCCCATATTAAATTTCAAATGTTTATTACACATCTCAAGGAAGTGGTTAAACAAGAGGAAGGATATATGAATGTGGAGCTCAGAGACAAGGTCTGGACTGAAGATTAAAAACTAAACTCTGAACTTTAGATAAAAACACCAGCGTACACAGAAAATTTACACATATAAGGCCATGGGATTGGAAGAAATCATTTAGACAGTATAGGCAAGTGAGAAAGACCACGATCAAATTCTAGAGCATGCCAACATTTTGAGGTGGGATACAAGAGGGGAAACCAGCAAAGAAACTAAAAGAAGCAACTTGCTGGGTAGGAAAATATGGTGTCATTGAAACACAGAAAGGAAAATATATCAAGAAAGAAGTAGCGGTTCATTATGTTGAATACTTAAGAGGTTGAACAATATGAAAATAGAAACATGACCAATGATTTAAGCAATGTGGAGACCATTGGTGTTGTTGACAAAAGTATTTTCACTGGAATGGTAGAGATGAAAGCTCTATTGGAAAAAGTTAAAGAGTAACTGTCAACTAATGAACAAAAAATAAACAAAATGTGGCATATCTATATAATGGAGTATTAATTGGCCATAGAAAGGAATGAAGTGCTGATATACACTACAATATCAATGAACCTTGAAACACTACACTCAGTGAAATAAGCCAGACACAAAAGAATACATACTGTATGATATCCTTATATATAAATGTCCAGAATAGGCAATTCTATAGAGACAGAAAGTAGATTAGCAATCGCTTAGGGAGATTGAGAGGGTGGCAGTGATAGCCTTTGCTATCTTTTTTCAAGAGATGAAAATATTCCAGAATCAATGTGATGATGATTGCGCAACTCTATCAATTTACTAAAAACCACTGAATCGGCTCAGCGCCTATGGCTCAACGGGCTAAGGCGCCAGCCACTTACACCTGAGCTGGAGGGTTCGAATCCAGCCCGGGCCCGCCAAGCAACAATGACGGCTGCAACCAAAAAATGGCCAGGCATTGTGGCGGGTGCCTGTAGTCCCAGCTACTTGGGAGGCGGAGGCAGGAGACTCGCTAGAGCCCAGGAATTGGAGGTTGCTGTGAGCTGTGATGCCACTGCACTCTATCCAGAGTGACAGCTTGAGGCTCTGTCTCAAAGAAAAAAAAAAGCACTGAATCATATACTTTAAATGAGTGAATTGTGTGATATGTGAATTATATCTCAGTAAAGCTATCATTTAAAAAAAAGTAGTGAATAAAAAATGAGAAAGTGATCAGAGCATGGCCAATTCTTTGCAAAAATTTTGCACTGAGAGGGAGCAGCTGGAGGGATATATAAGATCAAAAGAGAATGTGTCTTAAGATAGGGATTAGTGAGTGTATGTTGATGGCCCTGATGCAATAGGAAGGAAGAAATGAATGATGCAGGAAAAAGAGGTTAGCCCCATAGACATTTCCAATTACCCGCAGGATTGTGCCCCCTAGGGGTCGGCTAGCCTCATAACATGTGCCAATTGTAACAACACCTCCTAACCACCAAGATCTGCTTCTTCTCTTGAATTTTATAATTCAATAGATTCCATCTATCTAGGAATCGTCCTAGACTTCTTTCATTACTCCCCTTTCTAAGCTATCACTAAACTTTGTCATTTTTATTTTCTCGGGAGCTTTCAAATCTGTCCCTTTCCTATCCATTCCCACTACTTTTTAAATTCAGATCGCAGTATTTTATTTTTATAACAGTTTTATTGAGATACAGCTTACATACCATACAATTCACATATTTAAAGTATACGATTCAAAGGTTTTGGTATGTGAAAACTAGACTCTTAGCCTATAATTTTCTACTTCTAATCCACCCTTTATTCTGCTGCTAGAGTAATCTTTCAGAAACAGCTATCAGTCCACCTCAGCCAGTCTGCTTCATTTTTCATTTTTCTCTCCCATGCCTGTAGCAAAAGTTCTTAGCTTGGTATCTATGGGCCTCCAGTGCCCACTTTCAAAAGAGAACTGTCCCCAAACCTGCCCCCAGTCTTGCTCATTTTGCCTTCCACCCAGTTGTTCAATCCCCAAACCTGAAAGTCATCTTTATTCTCATAGCTCGCTCACTCCCACATCCACATTTAGGCTCTAGCTCTAAATCATATTCCAAATCCATCGAATTGTACTGTTGCCACCTTGGTACAAGCTATCATTTCTCACTGGACTATAGCAATAACCTCCTAAAGTGATCTCTCCATTCCTACTCTTGGTGATCTCAAACCCATTTTCTACCCTGCAGCCACACTCATCTTTCTAAAATATGAACCTGATCTTGATTCTCTTGTTTAAAACCCTTCAGTGGCTCCCCAATGCACTTACAGTATAGCCTGAGCTTCTTAACTTGGCTTAAAAGACTCTCCAAGATAGGACTCCAAGTCTACATCCTCATCTCTAACCTTTCTCCGCTTTACAAATTAAATTTCAGTCGCAGTGACCTCCTTTCTGTTCCTGGAATGCCTCATGCTTTTTCTCACCTCTGAACATTTGCACACAGATATTCTCTTCTCCCACAACCCACTTCTCACCCCATCACCCTCATGGCCTGCCTTACTTCTATTCATCCTTTGGGATACTAGGATGTTTTTTTCTAGGTAGCATTCTCTGATCACCCGTATTAAATTAGGACCCCTCTATGGGTTCCCATAAACTCCTGGGCTCTGGCTCCCACAATGCACAGCAGACATTTTTGTGTCTGTTCGGTTATCCCTCTTCCCCACGAGGGCAGAAGCTCCAAGAGGACAGAATCCAGGTTTTCATCGTTCACAGTTTATTAGTTTGCTAGGGCTGCCAGAAGAAGGTACCACAGAGTGGGGACTTCACAGAAATTGATGGTCTCGCGGTTCTGGAGTCTATTACTATGTTGTGTATTTTTTATTTGTACAAACATAGGGAATACAAGTGCAGTTTTATTACAAGGATATAGTGTGTAGTTGTGAAGTCTAGGCTTACAGTGTACCCATCACCTGAGTAGTGTACACAGTACTCCGTAATTTTTCATCCCTCAACTCCCCTCCCACTATCCCACCCTCTCATCTTCCTGAATCGCCACTGTCTATTATTCCACTTTCTATGTCCATGTGTACACATTATTTAGCTTCCACTTATAAGTGAGAACATGTTGTATTTGACTTTCTGTTTCTGAGTTGTTTCCCTCAAGATAATGGCTTCCGATTCTATCCATGCTTCTGAAAAAGACATGATTTCATTCTTTTCTTCTGTTTAAGTAATGTTCCATGGTGTGTATATACCACGTTTTAAAACCACTTATCTGTTGATGAACTTTTTTTTTTTTTTTTTTTGAGACAGGGTCTCAAACTGTCTCCCTCAGTAGAGTCACAGCTCACAGCAACCTCACACTCTGGGGCTTAAGTGATTCTCTTGCCTCAGCCTCCCAAGTAGCTGGGACTACAGGTGCCCGCCACAATGCCTGGCTATTTTGTTGTTGTTGTTGTTGCCGTTGTCATTGTTGTTTAGTAGGACTGGGCCAGGTTCGAACCTACTAGTGTTGGTGCATGTGGCCCATGCCCTACTCACTGAGTACCAGGCGCCGAGCCTGATGAACATTTTTTTTATAAGCACATCTATCTTACCAGGTTAGGGCTCAACTTAATGACCTAATTTTAACTTGATTACCTCTTTAAAGATCCTATTTCCATATAAGGTCACATTCTGAGATACTGGAAGTTAGGACTTCAACATATCTTTTGGGGGAGGACACCATTTAACACATGACCCTGCTCTATCTCCAGTCTAACATAGCACCTAATTCTGAGCTTCCAACACCCCTAATGTCCACTGGATGATGACTGCATGGATGGGCTTTAAAGCTTATATGAGGTGGCAAGCAGCGTTATGGGGTGTGTGTGTGCATATGTGTGTGTGCACGGGCATTTCTCTGGGGAGAGGGCCCCTCGCCTGTCATTGGATTCTCAGTAATCCGTGACCCCAGAAGTCCTAAGAGCCACTAGCTTAGAGCATAACCACCGCATTCTCACTGTGAGGCAGGGCCCCTTCATCATATAGCCCTGCCTTGCTCTGCAGCCTGGCCTTGAAAGCTCACATACCCTGTCTCCAGTCCCACTGAACTTTCTGTGGCTCCCTGCATGGGCCATTCTCTCTCTCTTTTTTTTTTTTTTTCTTTTTGAGACAGAGTCTCACCCTGTCACATTCAGTAGAGTGCTGTGGCGTTACAGCTCACAGCAACCTCAAACTCTTGGGCTTAGGCGATTCTCCTGCCTCAGCCTCCCAAGTAGCTGGGACCACAGGTGCCTGCCACAATACCTAGCTATTTTATTTTTTGTTATTGTTGCAGTTTGGCCTGGACTGGGTTCAAACCTGCCACCCTCAGTATATGGGACCGGTGCCCTAGTCACTGAGCCACAGGCACCGCCCGTGGGCCATTCTCTTGTTCACCCCTGAGCCTTTGCATATTCTCATATCACCTCAGCTTAATCCAGGATTGATTTTTGATCACCTGGAAAATTCTTAATCATCTTTCAAAACTCGGCTTCAGGGTTAGCCCCTCCAGGAAAACCTTTCTGACCTCTCTGGAGGTAAACATTTCCACTTCTGAGCACCTATGTTCACACTCCAACCAAAGCACTTGCTGTAGACAGAGAAATCTGTTTCTTCCACTGAACACTGAGATCCTGGAAGATGAGGACCAACTCTTACTCACTTTTGCATCCCTAGACTACATAGGTATCATCAGAGAACAGGCCTTCAAGAGTGAATGAAAAAGAAAGAGTAGCTGCCCTGGGGAAGACAGACTCCAACTTAAAGAATAACCTACAACAAAAGTCTTTCTTGATGAGCTAGATAGTGTCCCACCTGTGGAAATTTCATGACCATGCATGATGGGTGATAATCTAGAAAGAGAATGTATACTAGGTGGGAGGCTAAGCTAAATCTCGTCCCCAAAGCCTCTTCCAAATCTGAAGATCTCTGATTCCATGACAGCCTAACCTTCCACTTTTCTTCTGACTGGAATTGGGCTTCTGGACGAGAAGGCATGTCACCTTCAAACTCTTGCTGACTCGGCCAAGGTTAGAAAAAGGTACTTTCCAGAAGTTCACCATCCCAGGCAGACTTGCAGTGCTTGGCTTTGCCTTCTCAGCACCTCTGATTTCCCATCTGAAAACTGACTAATACTTGCTAATTGTATATTCTGAGATCCTTTGATGAAAATGCCATAGTCTGTAAGTATCAAGTATTGTTATGAATAATAAAAAAGGGATGAAGTTTCTGTTGCCTACTCCTTGAGTGACATTATAGAAAATGGATGTCTCTTGCCAAACCACAGGGCATATCTGCATTCTACAGGAGAGTCTAGTAAAACATATTTAGCCCCTCAATCTTTAGGATTCAACATAGAAATATTTGCTTTTCCAAGACTCTTCTGATTTTAAAAATGCCATAAGACAAAGAAAGCACACTACAGTGGCTATCTAGTCCAGTGTTCTGTCTACCCGGGTGTCTAACCTTTTTCCTTTTCTGCCACACATTGCAAGAGGAGTTGTCTTGGGCCACATATTAAACACATAAACACTAATGAAAGCTGATGAGCAAACAAACAAACAAACAAAACAAGACAAAACAAAACACACAAACAAACAACAACAAAAACTCCATGGATACTTTTTGTGCTATCCTTCACCATAGACAAGCAAAAAAACGTCCTCACCAAATCAGCCTGTGAGCCCATGGGCCACAGATTGGACACCCTTGGGAAGCACTCCCCTGTTAGAAATGCTCCTTTCTCCATTCCAACTACATGTTTGAAGGATGACTGCTGTGTTCTTATAGAACTCTGTGGCCTGGACACAGTGACTGGTAGAGATATGGGCATCTGGTCCAAAGTGTGCCAATCAAAATCCTTCCAGGGACTTTTAATACTTAGGATTAGAAAGAGTAAGTAGAAAGTTCTCTCAGGCAGCAACTCTGGGAGGTATGAGTGCAAAACTTGCCAGGTGACATGTGTCCAACTATGTGGAAGAAGTCTCAGAATGAAACTGACACAAAGAGAGGCAGAGATGGGAGACAGAAAAAAAGAGGGGGGAAGGAGGAAGAGAGACACACAGAAAGAATGTGATTATTGAGTCCTTTGTTCCAGTTGTCCCTGCCCTTCCATTGGCTTGGTCGCATGACCAATAAGTCTTCTTTTTGGCCTAGGAAAAATTCAAGCTGAGTTTTAGCCACTGGAAACCACAAGAATCCTGACTACTATAACACGGAACATGCTATTAGCTATAGAAATGAAGAGCCTTATAGTCTCCAAGACAGTTTTCCATCAAAGGGACCTTTCTTAAGAACATGCACTCTTGCTCCTGTACCAATCACCTGGAGAGAAAAGGAAAGAGAATAAGTTGACATTCTTAAGTCCTTGTACATGAAAGGAGCTTTACAGATCACCTGGTCAAACCTTCATTGTATAGAAGGGATGACATGCTCTTAAAGTTGCACATAAGTTAGCAAAAATAGCCAGAACTAGATTCCAGCTCGCCTGATTTCTTCTAACTCACTAGTTTTCCACAGGCCCCCAATTGAAGTTCTATGGATGAAATTGCAATGCATTTTAAAAAACACCAAATTTTATCTTCATCATGAAATACACATTAACCCTACTCGTACTCATTTCATCCTTTCAAGTTCATAAGCACGTAAAATGTCTAGAATTTCAAGTTCTATATCTGCTAGACACCTTTTATGGCTGCAACACTTAAAATTTTAGTGCTACAAACTACAAGCTAGAGTAGAACCTCCATAGTTGACCACCTCCCAATATTGCCCACCTCCTTAAGTTGACCCAAGTTTCATAGACTGGACATACACCTCATGTATTCATGTATAGCAGGCCTAGTTCCTTATGTTGACCACCTCTGTATGTTCACCAGTTTGTTGCAGTTTCTTGGGCGTTCAACTTACAGACGTTCCACTGTGTTCTGATTCATATCCAATTCTTTTTCTTTTTTTTTTTTTGAGACAGAGCCTCAAGCTGTCACCCTGGATAGAGTGCTGTGACATCACAGCTCACAGCAACCTCCAATTCCTTGGCTCAAGAGAGTCTCCTGCCTCTGCCTCCCAAGTAGCTGGGACTACAGGCGCCCACCACAATGCCCGGCCACTTTTTGGTTGCAGCCGTCATTGTTGCTTGGCTGGCCCGGGCTGGATTCGAACCTGCCAGCTCAGGTGTACGTGGCTGGCGCCTTAGCCCATTGAGCCACAGGCGCCGAGCCCATATCCAATTCTTGACTTTGGCATGAAGATCTAGTGAAAAATCATATCATAGCCTCTCTGTTTTTCATCTTGTAAATCTATGGCTCATTTTGGCCTCTTAAAAATGATGTGACCACAGGAAAACACATGCAGTATAAAACTCACGATAATCAAAAGTAAAGAAAAGTTTACTTAGGGATGCAGAGAAACATGATGGAAGTATGAAGAAAAGCGAGACAATAATTAGCACAAACATTAAAGTTATAGCTTCCTACAGAAAAGTAAGCAGGAATTATGATTCTGGAGGAGGACAGACAACTTCTAAGTTGCAGGCAATTTTCTATCTCACCCAGGATGCAGAGCAATGGGATCTCAGAGAATTTTCATATTTAACATTAAGGTAGAAAAACTCTGGAACACAAGATAAACTGCTTTATTTATGGTGTCTTGAAAAAATAATGATGTGACCAGCTTTCATTTTGACAATTGTATCCTCAAGACTTCCACAAACTGATGAAATTGTCATTTCTGTGAAATTATCCTGCAACCATTGTAAATACCACACACACTCTCTCTTTCTCTCTCTTTGGAAATTATGGAGTGACTTGTGTCATTGTCAGACCCTTAACTATATCTTCAGAAGGAAATCTGTGAAAATAACATATTGATTATTATCAATCATTCAGCACTGAGCAGGTGCCTAGAACTAGTCTAGTTGTTTGGAAAACAAAAGAAATATAAGGCCCCAAGACAATTAAAAGTATATGAATATAGATACATTTTGCATTCTAAATATACAGCAGCTTCTTCATGGCAACTTACTTTTGTTATAATAGGAAGCCACGTGGTAGAGTGGAAAGAACATGGGCTTTGGAGTCAGGCTGTCCTGGGTGTGATTATCTACTATTAATTGTATAGACTTAGAGAAGTCACAGCCCATCCCTGGTCCTCACTCTCCACATTTACCAGGCATATCGTAGGTGCCCAATAGATGCTAACTAGTACTATAATGAATGACTGATCTATGTTTAAGCCCAGTTCAAGAGAGTATGGTAACTCAAGAAAGTTTAGCAGGCCCTTGAGGCAGCCGTATGGTGAATGAATTCAGAGAGTGACCTTAAGTCTGACAGAACTTGAGTTGAATCCCAGCTGTACCACTTTGAATTCTTGGGTGACCTTGGATAGATTACTGAACTTCTCAAGTCTCAATCTTTTCATCTCTCAAATGGGGATAACAGAACCTACCACATAGAGCTGTTGGCATAATTTAATGAGATGATAACTGGGAAAAACCAGCACACTGTCTGGCACAGGCAGTCTTGGCTCACGTGTGAGGTCGTTAGCATCTGTGCTGTAGAAACGCTGTGGTCACTTTGTGTATGACTGTCATTGAGGCATTGCTTTACTTTCCAGTATCCACAGGAAAAACTGAGCCACTATCTTCACCCACTTTTGTCATGAGTAACTGAAAACAGCATCACAAGCAGAGATTTAAGGATTACTTTTAAAGAGCACTTAAAGATTTTTAAGATAATGCATCAACTGGCAGGAAATCTCTTTATGATTTTTCAGGGCAAGAGAGTTGTAGACCTTCAGCAGTTATTCTTCCAAATACTAATGGACTAAGTAAATTACTGTTTGGGGGACTTCTACGGAAAAGGCACTTTGTAAATATATGCAAATGCTTACAACGAAATAAACAGTCCTCTAGTTACTCTGAGATTGTGTACAACTAATACACATATTTTATCAACATCCAACTAGTAATGTAGTTCTACATGGAAGGAATGACAAGGTCAAAAGATTACACCACTTCAAATGCATTTTGTAAACAAAATTACACCAATTAATTTTTTTTACTACATTACAGTTTTTAAAGTTAAGTTTCTGAAACTAAATGCATTTTTTGAAATAAAAAGATGGCATTGGAAGCAGAGTTAGGAAGGAAACAAGACAGCTGACGTTCATTGACTGTCAGCCATGAGATCATGAGACATGATCTCATTGAAATCACAACAATAGCATGAGGTTGGTGCTTGCCTTATCCTCATGTTACAGAGGAGAAAACCAAAGCCCAGAAAGGTCAAGTAACTTGCCCGAGGGCACACGTTGAATTAGTGATTCAAACATAGGTCTATTTAAGTTGAAGCTCCATATTCATTCCAGATACATCCCTCGTGCTGACACTAACAACCCAAGTGCTCCTGGAAATGTCATTAAAGCCCGGTGGTCTGTTCTGTCAGCTTGCTTTTGGCTGCAACTAATAGAATAACTGACTAACACCAGTTTAAATCATAAATAGATTTAATTTTCTCATGTAATGAAAAGTTTAGAAGGAGGAAGTTCCAAGGAAGGGGCCACAGCTCAACCCCCCAGTTCTATCTTTCCCCTCTGCCTCCTGTGGGTAGGCAGTATCTCCCTGTGGTCCACAGTGTACTCAGCAGCTCCAAGTATCACCTGACAACTTCTGAAAACAGGGAGTGAGTGGAGAGAGGAGACTTTCTCTCTGTATGCCGCTCTCTTTGATCAGAGATGGAAGTGTTCCCCTGAAGTCTTGTGGAACACTTCCTCTTGTTTCCTTGTCCAAAACTAGACCACATGGCCACCTGTAAATATGGCAAGAGGAATGGGTTGACCATGGTTGGCTCGAACCAGTGATGATCGTGGCTGGGACCATCTTCCCCGACAACAAGGGCTTTTGTCTTGTAAGCCTAACACAGTCAGGTTTCTGCTAGCAAGGAAGACTTGGAGGCAGGCAGGCCAATGAGCAAATGCCCAACAGTGTCTGGCCCAGGCATCCCCCTTCCCTATCAATGAATAAACAGATGCTTTGGGCTACCTCTCTGTGAGATAACAGGGGAAGGCTCTAGCTGCAGTTAAAAATCAAACCAAAACAAATTCCTGAGATACAAAAGTAATACCTCACCAGCACAGCACTGTCAACTTGAGCCCCTGAATACCGCTCCTTCTCCATCCCCTAAACTACACTGACCTTTTGGTAAATTCTTTCTTCTATCAAAATTGCCCTTGACAGGCCTTTTATTTTATTTTTTTAATAATTTTATTAAATCATAATTGTGTACATTGGTGCAATCATAGGGCAGAATGTGCTTCATATACAATCAGAAACATTTTGATCGTACTGTGAGAGATAGCCCTCATAGCATTTTCTTAATCA